>JAHWFP010232683.1:0-21186 GCA_023313725.1 Lithobius niger | reverse complement strand
GGCTCCATCGTTCAGGATGCAAACGGACCCCCTCCGCATCCACTCCTCAAGGACCCTTCCCTTGTTGTCAGTATTAGGTCCTCCCCACTGGACATGGTGGCTGTTAAAGTCGCCCAGCAAGAGGAACGGGGCAGGAAGCTGTCGAACCAGGTCCTCCAGGTCACCAACCCCAAAGACCTCATCCGGTGGCAAATAAAGCGAACAGACAGTAATATCGAACTGGAAAGAAACTCGAACTGCTACCGTCTGAAATCTAGTGTGCAGAGGCATACTGGCATGCGGCTGAGAGTGTTGAACCAGCACTGCAACACCACCATGTGTACGTGGCACAGGGTCTGCATCCAGACGGTAGACAGTAACCCCTAACAACCGGATTATCCGACGCCTTAAAGCAAGTTTCCTGAAGGCAGCAGCACAGAGGTAGCCAATGCGACAAAAGCAGCCGCAGCTCTTCCGCATGGGTCCGATAACTTTGACAGTTCCACTGAACGATGGTATGCGCAGGCATTAGGGCGGGCTTAAGACAAGACCATCCTCCTCAACTCCTCCTCTGGGCGATCCGAAAACATCTGAATCCTCACCCGAATCAAAAGATGGAGTGAGGGTCAGAACAAAGTTGTCCTCGGAAAGAGGAAAAAGTCCCGGAGAATTAGAACAGGAAATCTCTTCCTGCTCCATGGGCAGAGTAGTATCACAATGTTGAGGGGACGCAATGGACCCCTCAGGAAGCTGGCCGTTCAACGACCGTTTCACCGTCTCTCCCGGTGGAGACGTCTTCACAGGCGGAGTTGAGGCTTTACCGGCAGAAGCCTTCTTCTTCGACGGCTTCTGAGGCGCACTCCGGGCAGGCGGAGGCTTAGCCGAAGCCTTCACCTGCCTGGGAACAGGAACAGTAACAGGAGCAGAAGCAGAAGCATGTGCAGGCTGGGCAGAAGTCGACGGCACGGCAGCAACCGGGTCTGAAGGACCCAAAAGACCCTGCAAAGATGGATGTTGCTGGGTCAACAAAGTAACAAGCATGCCCACCGTCCTCGTCAAAGACCTGAGCTCAGCGCGCAAATCCGCCAAATCAGCAGACTCACTAACTGGGCCAGGCAATGACGCACTACACACCTGGGCAAAAGAACGTGTTAGCGTCGGCGCCGATAGTTTGGCTTTCTTCCGGGCCTCTAAGTAGGAAAGCCCGTCCTTAACCTTCAATTCCTGAACACGACGTTCCTCAACATAAACATGGCAGTCCCGTGAAGAGGCCTGGTGCTGACCACCGCAGTTGACGCAGCGCGCCGGGGCAGCACAATCAGTGCCCTCATGGGCTGCCTGAGCACAGCTAACACAGGTTGGCTTAGCCTTACACGAACCGCTGGTATGACCAAAGCGTTGACAGCGGTAACACCGCATTGGGTTCGGGACATAACATCTGACCTTCAACCGCAGGTAACCGGCAGTAATGTGCTGCGGTGCAACCGGCGAATCAAAGGTCAGGAAAAAGGTGTCAGTTGGCTGGGCACCATTCTCGCCTTTCCGCGTCAAACGCCTAACGGCCGTAACGCCTTGTGACTTGAGTTCGTCCAGGATGACATCATCACTGAGACCCCTCAAATCAAAGCACGTCACGACCCCCTTACTGCTATTTAAGGTACGATGCGGCTCCACACGCACCGGGCATAACCCCAGTGCACTCGCCTTCAAAAGCCTCTTTGCCTGAGCATCGTCCACAACCTCCACAAGGTATCCCCCAGCACGGAGCCAAGAGACACTCTTCGGATCTGAACCACAGATCCCCTTTAGCGCTTTGTGGACAGCGAAAGGACCGAGTTGTGTAACATCTCGGCCCTCGCCTGTCACCACCAAGAACTTCGGGACTTGGTCCCGACCCTTACCAATGTCCGGTAACTGGGCACCAGGCCCAACCATCTCAGGTTCCCTCCTCTGGCGCTTGCTAGTGCGGCGAGGAGGGGAAGAATTTTGGGGGGAAGAAAGTTTTGAGGGGGAGGGGGGAGAAGAAGTTGCCATGGAGAGCAAAAAGAAGTCGCGGCAGTGCGCCCCCCAGAAAAGAAAAACCCCGCGCGGCACTCGGGTGATGCAGGGCCGGAAGCCGCATATCCAGGGCCCTGCACCAGGAAGCTAACACCGCCGTCTATCTCGGTGAGGTGGCAGCCTAAGCATGCCGAGAGGCGAGGCCACCAAGGAAGCCGTACACACCACCTCCCTCGATAACCCAAACAGTTCGGGTCCGTGATGCAGATGGATACAGCACAAGCCGCCTCCCCACAACGACAGGACCCGAAAAGTCATAGCCGATTGACCTTAGGCCGGCTCGCCCAGGCCACCCGTCCTCCGGAATAAGGAGCCAAAGCCCAAAAGCCAGGATCTCCGCCTCCACGGATTACTAGGTTGCAGCACACGGCCAACATGCTGGGGGATGAGGATGAAAAGCCCAGTGGCCAGAATGGGCAAATCGGAATCAAACCCAAAAGGGGATTCAAACCGCCAAACATCCTCTAAGCAGCCACCCCGGGCCCGGTTTGTCTGGATGTCCCTTCACCTCTTTCGGACTAGTGCTTGCGACGGGTGTTAAACCTGCCCGCCATACACACCGTAGGCGCACTCGCAAACCGTAGTGTTGAGGTTGATAGTGTTCAAGACGGACTAAAAACCCTCCGCCACGCAGACCCTTGGCACACTAGCAAACCGTGATCTTGGGTTCCCTTTTAGTCGCCTCCTACGACACGCAGGGGTACGGTGGGCTTATTCTACCCCCAGCCCACAGGGGGGCCGGACCGTAAGTGGCCGCCGACACCAATAACATTCAGGAGGGTCAGCCCCCCGCAAAAGGAAACAGTGAGTAAGTCGAGTGTGACCAATGTGCAAACGGGCCAACACCACCTCCTCATGGCGACTGCGGCGACACGCCGAGAGCCATTCCTCAACAGTGCCTTTAATAGCTCGTAATTTATTGCCGTCCTGTCCATCCCACGAGGCTTGCCAAAAAGCGTGTAACCTTAGACGCAGAGTTGGAAAAGCGTCCGAGGGAACAAGGCTGAGATCCCTTCCGAGAGGGCCAGAAAGGGCCCCTTTTGCTGCAGAATCCGCTTGCTCATTTCCACCTATCCCAACATGGCCCGGGATCCAGCAGAAAAGCACGGTTTTCCGCTGGCCAGGCAAGCGGGAAAGCAAAGCTTGGACACGTTGTGTCAAGGGGTTCCGTGGATTGTAAGTCGCCAAGGACTCCAGGGCACTCATGGAATCACTAAAGATAATGAAATGCGTGCCCTGAAGGCCAAGGATCCATTCCACCGCCAAACCAAGAGCCAAAAGCTCTGCAGAAAACACAGAATAGCCTGATGGAAGGCGATGGGCAACCGTCACTCCCTTACAAACACAAGCACAAGCCACGCCAGCGGCTGACTTCGACCCACCAGTAAACAGCCGCTGATAACCGGCGTACTGAGAACACAGCCGCCGGAACTCCTGCAAGTACCTTGCTGGCAGAGTGGAACCCTTCGGGAGGGACGCCAGAGCGAAAATGAAAATGCCACTTGGGACAAGCCAAGGGGCCACTGGCATCCCCCCCAGCCTCAAGACGCTGGGCATATCAAAGGCTATCTCCTGACAGGACTGCTGGAGCCTATCGCGGAAATCACCCTTACCCACCCTGCGTCTACCGACTCGCAAGTCTGGCCCAAAAACCATGGACCAAGCAGGACTATCGATGGGGACTTTTAATATGTTGTTAAGGACATCACCCCCTACCACCATACCAAAATTCAGCTTATTTGGAAAATGTTCAGGGTCAAACCATAAAAGTCCTGTACTACTGCCTATGACAAGAACAAGGCATTAATATCTTTTGAATACATTTGGTTTCTTAATTTTCATTTGCTATAACTTCATAATTTTACTTATAACATTATGACTGAGGAAAAAAAAATACTGTATTCATTTTTAACAGTGGCAACTTTTTTTTTCATACTGATTGTTTCTACATAATCAAAAAAAAAAAATTCATCTCAACGGAAATTATTTTTATTTCTTTTATTTTAATTCAATTTCAGTAACTGTATTCAACGAGTTTCGTTTTGTCATCTTAGCCAAACGTGCTATCCGAATTTTTCGTATCTGAGCTTTGGATGCTGCATCTCTCAAACTAGAGTCAATACTAGCAGTGCCATCTGAGGCGGTGTTAGCAACTATTTTTAACCAAATGCATTTCAATCATTTAATTCTAGTTTGAGCTTAAATGAGAGGAAGAAAACTCAAAAGTTCGTTTTTGATTCTTAATCACTTTATTAAGTGTCAACCTCGAGGAGATTCCTCCTCTGAAGTGTTCATTCAAAATTAAATTTCCAAACTGTTTTACAACCTTTTGTCAGTTTTTGTAAGTTCAGGGGACTGCTATTCTAGGTCCCTACTAATGCCTCAGGCCAAATGACTAGTGACCCCGGAAATGCGGTCAGGGTTCTTGACCTTTGCTGCCTGTTACCCCTTTGCTGGCCACAACACTTCTTTTTAGGAAGGGAAAAAAATGGAAGTGCCTGTCAAAGGGTGTCTTTGTGGCGCCTGTCCGGCGTGTAGCCGGAAAAAAATGATGATCCGACTGGAAATGCGGGACTTATTAAGGATGGTCCTGGAGAACCTCCAAGGCCCTCCAGCTGAGGTTAGTAATACTTTTAGTATTCTTTTGTATTTCCAAGGTGTTTTCATTTGTCATAGTTGAAAATCATTTTATCAACAACCACTAAAAAAAAAATGGCACTCTGATGGTTTGCTAAGGAGCAAAATTTCTTCAGTATAAATTTTCGGGTTAAATTCTTTTCTGCTTTATCACATCTCTCTTTTGACAATGGCGGGGGAAATGAGAGGAGGGGAGGGGGAAGAAAAAAAAATAATCTCCCCGATTTTCATCATAATTTTCCCAATTTTGAAAGGGTTCCAAAATATATCAAGAAATCCTTCAAATTTTATCGAGCCCTAGAATAATACCAGCTAGGCCATTTTCAGGATTATTTCAACGAGACTATTGCTAATGGCTCAACAGGCTTAGTCTAATTATTTGTTATTATTATAAAAAAAAATTTTCGATTTCTGTTTATTCCTCAAAATTTCGGCCCATACTTGATTAGAACTGGCCTGTCTGAATTTTTGTCGTCCTCGTCCAAACCATAACTGCATTATTTACAATTTTCAGGACGTATTGAACTGATTTCCGCTCTATCCAATTTGTGGCCTAGTTTTGGAAAATTTGTTTTACGAGATCTTAACTTGCATCTTGGTATCATTTTCCTCATGTTAACCATTATGGTAAACCTGCTGTATTAAGAGGAGAAAGAAGAACATTTTATTTTAATTTTCGGGAATTATCCCTTATCTGGGAGAGAGGGGAAGAGAAAAAAAATCGTATTTCTGAGATTAAATTTCCTGAACCTTTCTTTAGGTCCAGCCAGGAAATACTTGTACCGGGCCATCGGTGGGCCAGCGGCCGCCCGTCGACCTTCTGGCGGGTGTCGTCGACGCAATTTTTGCTGTCGACACCGTGGTCGATTTGCCCCCGGAGGTCGACGTGGTAGGCCTAGTCCTACCGGTGGCTCCTGCTGCCCTACCCCCAGAGCCGGAGATTTCACCTGCCGCTGCTGGGGGTGTTGCCCCGAGATTAAGAATGACGTTTCGGCGGCAGTCGAGTGCTAACTGGACCGTTTCTGGTAAGTTGTGATCGTTGGTCTTCCTCCCTTTCCTTTTGCCTAAATCGTGGCGCCAATTTACACCCATTTTTATTATTATTTTTATTTTTCGTAGGCAGATCCTTAAGAGTAGGGAACCTTCCCAGAAGAAAAGAAAGGGGAAGAGGAGAGAAAATGTAAAAAAAAATGTAAAGAACATTATGTTATATAAAAAAAAATCACAAGATTGGCTGAGTCGCCTTATTGATAGAACACGAATTTGAATTGTCGCGTACCTTCTATATAACATTAGGTTATAATTGTCAATTTTACTTAAATTCTTGGTCATTAGCGCCAACCTCAGTCACAGTGCAGTGGTCCGGGTTGCCACTGCACCACACATTACAGAGATGTTATTCAAACCCCTAGTCTAAATCTTGTCTTTCGGTTCTTAGCTTAAACAATGTTACGTATAATTTAAGTTTTCAATGTGGCATATAAATTTCTCGATTCAAGCATTGTCATAAAAATGTTTCTCAAAAAAAAATTCACGACTTTCGGTCGTCAGGTCGGCCAGGTTTTCTATTTACCCAACCGGAAATGCTCGTGCGTGATTTCCTCTTTGAGCTTGCTCACGCTTGGAGGCCGTATTTCTATTAAAAACTCCTCGTTTTTAAGCATGAAGGGGAAAATTAATTTCTGTCGGCAACGTATTTAATTAACGTATGATTCTCATTATTATGTTGACTCCATATTTCTGGGCTGTATATGACTTAATATAGTGCATTGATTCATTGATTTTAGTAGCTAAAATCATCGATATATGAGCGTGCCACAACTGTGTTTGGCCTATTACAATTCAATATTTGTCAATTTACGAGCTGAAAATTTCTTTCAAAATTTTAGTCACAACACATAAATGTTCTGTGCTCGTCACATAACTATATTTAGCCAAGAAAATTTTTCATATTTAAACAAGATCATTTTTCTTTCTTTCGTGGCTGGTCTGAGCCCATAAAAGTTTTCGGATTAGAACAAGTTTTCTTTCATTGCGTGGCTGGTCTGAGCCCATGAAAATTTACCAGATTTAAACAAGATTTTACTTTTTTTTTTTTGACGTGGCTGGTCAAAGCCCATAAAACTTTTCGGATTAGAACAAGTTTTCTTTCATTACGTGGCTGGTCTGAGCCCATTAACAGCTCAAAGTACTGTCTTTCACTTATTAAGCCTGGGGGACATATCAGTGTCCCTGGAAAATAGTATCTACGCTCAAGCAATATTCATTGACACAATATTTATGGAAACCAATAGCCAACGGGAACGATGTCCATACATTGAAACAATATCGACATAGGAAAATAAAATCCAACCATGATTACAGGTATAGCATAAATGAGCAGAGCGACTGGTCATAATTCCAACATTTTCACAAGACATGCTCTATTTCTATGTAAGAAAACATGTGTCTTGATATTTCGGTATCTTAATTGGTTGTAATGATAACATAATCAGTCACTTGCTTTCAGTCAAAATTCTAGAGCTGAAAGATCTACTGTGGGCCTATATTACGTTTTTGCGTTGGGTGGGAGGCCCTACGTGTATACAGTGCAAGTGACGGACATCCTAACTTCAAAACATTGTTTCTTCTTGCATAGTGAAAGCTAAAGTGTTTTTTGACGAAACACTCATAACCAAAGGAATCAAAATCTGTTGTTCCAAATGTCCAATGCAATCCTTTAGTCGGAAGCCGTGATTTTACCTTCGCCTGATTTGGCGCCTATGTTGCTTATTTGGAAACCTGAAAACTTGGCTTCCGTTTTTAATAGTGTCCCCTTTTCATGGTTGTTATAGAAAATTTCCTGGTTTGAGTGCAACACCACCAAGAATTGTATTCGTTCATGTGCGTTAAAGTCAGGGAGTGCAAATTCAAACTGGGGATTATTCCACTCCTTATCTATGGGGGGGGGGGGGGGAGATGAGGCTTAATGGCGCGTCGACAGCTTGGTCATTAGCGCCAACCTCATTCACAGTGCAGTGGTCCGGGTTGCCGGGTGGCTCTAATTTTCCCGGCAGGGAAACGAGTTCCATAGTGTGAATTTCATCGCTGTCTGGGTGGGCACCGTCTTTGCTTGCAATAAAATCAAGAATTTTCACCTTTTTTATTCCGAAAAAGCAGTTTTCGGGACTGAGTTTCGTTTTTGATTTCCATACAAGTCTTAGGGCTCTGCTTACGTGTGACAGATGAGTATGGAATTTTGTTGGTTTTAACAAAATGTCGTCCAAATAAGTGGCACACTCTTCGTTTACAAATGCTGTGGAAATCTGCCGGGCGCAGAACTGACTGCGTGCAGTAGCTTTCTGTAGTTCTGTCGGCAGCTTTCTAAAACAGCGTGTCAGTCCGGAACCTTGAAATCCGGTCGTCTCTATGGATGATTTAGCTAGAGCAATTTTTTCCACGTTAAATGCATCTGTACGTGTCTTCAACATTTCAAGAATTTCTGTCCTTTCTTCTTCAGTTAAATCCGGAAATGAAAATTTAAATTTCAACTTGTCCCAATCACTTTCTATTTCGGATTGTGACTTTGGCGATGGCTTTGGTTTATTGATAAGAGTCAGCGCTGGCCTCCGCATTCGATTGCGATGTCTCAATGGGCTTTGTCTGGACTTGCTCGGGAGAGCCGGAAATAGCTTCGGAAACACCGCGGGCTATCTCGGTTGGCTCTGGAGCGTTTGCGAGGCATGAATCCGTTTCGGTTTCGCTTATCCCTGACGGAATCGAGTTGCTCGCTCCAGCTTTGTGATAGTGTTGAGCTATCTCACTGGGCCCTGGTGTGGAAAAGGGATTATGAGGGGGGGGGATGAGGCTTAATGGCGCGTCGACAGCTTGGTCATTAGCGCCAACCTCAGTCACAGTGCAGTGGTCCGGGTTGCCACTGCACCACACATTACAGAGATATTATTCAAACCCCTAATCTAAATCTTGTCATACATCTGTACCTCCTGCAAAAATTGAAAAACACCGGACAGGAGGACAGACTTATCGCCCAATTGATGCACAATGTCATGCGGAAGATGGAAACGACGACGAAAACCATCAAGATGGCAACAATCAACAAGGAAGTGCCGGATTATGAGGTGTGACTGATTCGGTTTGAGTGGCATTCGGCTGAATTACCAAGTCGGCAGTATTAATTGGGATTTCGTCGTCGTCCTGACAATCATACTCAACTTCCGCAGTTGTGTAATGACCAAGCGTCACACCCGAAGGCAAAATATGTGTTCGCTAGATGCGTTAATTACCATTATCGTTATCAAACCGGTAGGTGATGTATTAACTAGACATCTAGCCAAACAAATCAACAAATCGGGTTTACATTCGGGAATAAATGCGCCACTCTGTATATCAGGGTAAGCAATATGTAAAGTGCCAGTTATAGTTGTCTCTGAATAGCTAGGCAGTACAGTATCCTTAAATAAAGACACGGGAATTTCTTCATAAAATTCGCGAGGTGTGGCATTCCATTGAGACTGTGGATTCTCGACTGTGTCTGCGTCGGACGAAACATTGATTGTTGCTGTGTGTTCGTATGAAGCATCATACTGCTCGAAATTTATAATTTCTCTATTTTGATTATAAGCCTCCCAGGCATCAAATGGAGATGGTGAAAGCCTAAATTTTAGCTTACCGATTTCCAAAATCTGGTCTGAACAGTTTAGTTTTAATAAATCGGGTTGTTGTGACAAGAAATCATAACCCAATAAAATGTGGATAGCTCCAAAACTTCCATTAGGAACGATTCTAATTTTTTGTTCCCTAGAAAATCCACATTTACTTATTTCCGTGGTCAAAATTCATGTTACTGATATTTTAGTACCACCAACGCCTATCAAAGCTGTAGGTGTTTGTGTTGTAGCTTGGCTGCATTTAATGCGATAATTCTTCAGCTGTGGATGTTTCAATTAAGGAAATTCCTGCACCCGAGTCCAATAATCCTAATTTGGTCAAATGTCCAAATTTAAAAATTAGGTGAGGTCTTGGGTGTGCTGCTTTAGCGTTGTAGCCTACGCAATTTACCAGAACTTGTTTCGATGTGTCGTCTGCGTTCGCCAACGAGACGTGAGCCAACATGTCTGTCAGACCATTAGTATCAATTCCACCCACCGGATGAAGTTGGTGCGGCGTCGCTTCGATCTGTCGCTGTGTTTTCCGAGCGAGCAAGATTTTCGTTTCGCTTGTCGATTTGCACGTTTCTGCTCCGTGATGATGGTTGGGGGGGGGGGGGATTGAGGCTTAATGGCGCGTCGACAACTTGGTCATTAGCGCCAACCTCAGTCACAGTGCAGTGGTCCGGGTTGCCACTGCACCACACATTACAGAGATGTTATTCAAACCCCTAATCTAAATCTTGTCATACATCTGTACCTCCTGCAAAAATTGAAAAACACCGGACAGGAGGACAGACTTATCGCCCAATTGACGCGCAATGTCATGCGGAAGATGGAACCGACGACGAACACCATCAAGATGGCGACAATCAACAAGTAAGTGCCGGACCGTAAGTGGCCGTCGACACCAAGAACATTCAGGAGGGTCAACCCCCCCCAAAGGAAACAGTGAGTAAGCCGGGTGTGACCAATCCGCAAACGGGCCAACACAACCTCCTCACGGCGACTGCGGCGACACGCCGAGTGCCACTCCTCGACAGTGCCTTTAATGGTCCGTAACTTATTACCGTCTTGTCTGTCCCACAAGGTTTGCCAAAAAGCGTGTAACCTCAGACGCAGAGTTGGAAAGGCATCTGAGGGAACAAGGCTGAGATCCCTACCGAGAGGGCCAGAAAGGGCCCCTTTCGCAGCAGAATCAGCTTGTTCATTCCCTGCTATCCCAACATGGCCCGGGATCCAGCAGAAAAGCACGGTTTTCCGCTGGCCAGGCAAGCGGGAAAGCAAAGCTTGGACACGTTGTGTCAAGGGGTTCCGAGGATTGTAATTCGCCAAGGACTCCAGGGCACTCATGGAATCACTAAAGACAATGAAATGCGTGCCCTGAAGGTCAAGGATCCATTCCACCGCCAAACCAAGAGCCAAAAGCTCTGCAGAGAACACAGAATAGCCTGATGGAAGGCGATGGGCAATCGTTACACCCTTACACACACAAGCACACGCCACGCCAACGTCGGACTTCGACCCATCAGTAAACAGGCGCTGATAACCGGCATACTGAGAACTCAGCCGCCGGAACTCCTGTAAGTACCTTGCTGGTAGAGTGGAACCCTTCGGGAGGGACGCCAGAGCAAAAATGAAACTGCCACCTGGGACAAGCCAAGGGGCAACTGGCATTCTCTCAAGCCTCAAGACGCAGGGCATTTCAAAGGCTATCTCGTGACAGGACTGCTGGAGCCTATCGCGGAAATCACCCTTACCCACCCTGCGTCTACCGACTCGCAAGTCTGGCCCAAAAACCATGGACCAAGCAGGACTGGATTGCACAGCACGCAAACGCACAGCATACTGAATGGCAAGCTGTCGCCGACGAATGGCCAAAGGTGGCTCCGAGGCCTCAGCATAGAGGCTGACCACTGGAGAAGTTCGAAAAGCCCCAGTCGCCACACGCAGGCCACTGTGATGCACTGTGTCCAACATCTGGAGAGTGGAGTCACTAGCCGAATCATAGACCATACACGCATAATCAAGTTTGCTGCGGACAAGGGCTCGGTAGAGGCGCAACATGGCAGCCCGATCGGCACCCCATGAAGTGCCCGACAGGACCCGCAAGATGTTAAGCGCCCGCAAAGCCTTGTCTTTAAGCTGGCGTAAGTGTGGAAGCCAAGACAACCTGGAATCGAACACCAGACCCAGGAAACGTGCATGTGGGACAACAGGAATTTGTTCCTGCCCCAAGTACAGGCAAGGATCCGGGTGCAGTGATGGTTGGGTTTGACGTGTTATCCCAATATATTAACCATATTGTTGGTCCAGTAATTTTAGCCAACAAAGGAATGCGTAGCTTTCATTCCGATTGATTTTTGACTGAAATCAAAATTGTTTCACCTGCTGAAAGCAGATGAGACTTGCGCTCGTTAGAGTCAGAGACACTACGGAATTCAATTAATCGTTCCTCGCCAATCAATTCTAAAACGATAGGATTATTAGTCTTCACTCGTAACAATTCAGAGTGAAAGTTGAGTCAGCACCGTCTTCAAATAAAATCAGAATGGCTGAATCGCAAGACAAATTATAAGCAGCGTTAACTTCTTTCAGGATGCTTTTGAAAGTGTTTTCCAGATGAGCGTTGGCGTTCAGAGATGGGGGCCACATATTTTTTGGGAATAGCACCAAAATAAGCTGCAAGCCTGGGCAAGGTAAGCGTTCTGTCTTTGAGCGCTGATTTCTGCTGGTGCCAGTCTACTTTCGAATGCAAATCGAGAAGTAGGCCTGCAGCGTCGAGTGTAGAATGAATTCTCGTCTTTTTAAATAAAACATTTGTTTCTTCTCTAATAGATGATTGTTCTTCTGTATCATAGTCAGGATTTACAGTATTCATAGTGCAAGTCGGAATTTCATTTGCGTTAGAATAGCCAGCCAGCTCGAAGTACCTGTTTCTCTTCGAACAGTTAACTAGTTTTTTGACTGCTGTGGCTGCTGTGAGCTTCGAGCGACTTGAACTTGATTGGGGCTTGCGCCGTTGTTAGTTGTACGCTGACGATTATATTGGGCCAAATTCAGTTGTGAATTGTCTCTAGTGCCAATATTATTATTTCCTCGGCGATTATTTCCCATATATTTCGTGTTAGAGGTGCTTCTGCGTGGAATTGGTTTCCCTTCGGCATCCAAACGTTTTGCGTTTGTGGCCCTAACTGCTTCTAAATTATCGTCTGCAGTTTTACAGTTTCTACTGAGGTGAAATCTGCCGAAACATCGGAAGCAACTGCGTTGTTCCATGTGTTCCTGCTGCACTGCGGAAACCCTGGCTTCTTCTAACGAATCACGAAGCCTACTATTTTTAATTTCCTTATTTTTACGTCAAGTTCCTGTAAAACCTTGGCTAGGTCTGCCGCTGCCACTGTCGCTGTTTTGTCGAGAGGCGAAATTGCATTAGACAAAACTTCAGCAGGCTGCTGATTTCAGCTGTAATGATTCCTTTCATTAATCTCAGTCTGGCGCTTCAAAGTCTTATGTAACATGTCCTCCCACGTTTTAGAACAAATTGTTGCTAAATAGGTTTCCAAAATGTCGGGCATAGCTGCTTGAAAAGTGCAACGCAACCCTTCGTCACGTGATCTTTCCTTAAGTGCTCTTTCAAAATCATCATCAGATGGCTGAACACTCCGAATTTCGGCTGCCATTATTTCTAACCTATCTGCGAATTTTTCAATGTCTTCACCAGGCAACATTCTAGCCCTGTGAAAATTAGTCCTAGTCGCCTCTTTACCTCCAGCACCAAATCTCTCTATTAAAATTGACTTAAAAGAAGCCCAGTTGGTTTGCTTAGAAGCAATCGAGCTTGTTGCTAAAAATCTGGCCGCTCTTCCCTTACACCTGTTTGTAGCGGCTGCTATCAATTCACAGTCAGGAAGATTCTTATCAATTTTCCTAAGATTATCTGTCAGGAGCAAGAATGTGAAAACATCGGTACCATCTTCGCCAGAAAAAGAAGTTAAATTTTTCTTAGCATTTCGTACGTCTTCCCAAAGACGAGTGCTGTTATTATTACCATTGTTACCACAATTATTTAATTGTCTAGTTTGCAAACTGTCAACTATATTACGCAAAGCTTCAACGTGACTATCGTTTATGTGTTGTAAACGATCACGCTCTGCACGAAGCGAGTCTGGACCTGTTGACCCACTGCCAACCAAGGGGGTTTCCGGTGGCGTATGAATGGGTGATGACGTCATCGTTTCTCGGAATGAATGACGACTGCGACCAGCGTCGCTACGCAAGGTACGAGGGCAAGCAAACTGCTCATCGTGTCGAGACATGTCATGAGCCAAAACAAAAGGACTATTAACAGGCCTTTCATTATTAAAATAATGACGGGAATAATGACGAGAGGAAACAAAACTATTATCACTACGCCTATCTGGCGAAACACTGGCTGTTCTATCGCTAGAGTGAACAGCTGATTCATGATCGGAATTCACCTGCGCTTGCTCGTGAGAAGAGCTGCGTGAGCGCTGGCTCGTCACCTTAGCTTTACTACGGCACCTGGCTTGCTCGCGTGCCGTTGCTCTACGTGCGACTGACGGCGTGCGTTTCCGCACTCGTCCTTGCCGAGATAAGGTCCGTAACCCAGTTTGAGAAACAACATTTAGATTTTCAGATTCAATTAAACGAGGGTTTGCTTTAACAAGCCTTCCCCTAGTCGAGTGTTTTAGCTTATTCCTAGACACAGGAATTCTGACTAAACCACCGCTAGAAGCAGATTTTCTAGTCTTAACCATGGCTTATACAATAAAACCACAAAAAAAAATTCGTGCTCAAGCAACAACAACAAAAAAAAATTGTTAGCCTATTATTATTTCTATGGGTTAGTATGTCAATAGCCACTATGCAACCTTGTTATTCAGTGTACACTTTTTTTTTCTTTTTTCACACAATTTGGTCCCCTTTCGCTTGCCTTTTATTTACTATTTTTGTTTTCAAGAAGTGATATCTGCTGCTAACAAATGAATTGGGCGTGGGCTTTTAAAGTTCGAATCTAAATTCTGGACACCATTGTAAACCTCGCGCTTTCCCCTGATTATTGGAAAAGTGGCGGGTTTCCAGTGTGGGCCGATTAATTATTAACAGCAACAAATATCACACAATATCACAACAATGGCAAGCAAAAGAAGGGAGACCACACAAGTTGTTTCTGGTTTAATTAAACTTGATTTATTCAAAGTCAAAGGTGCTGGGGTTAGGGTTTAGTTGGTTCCCTCTTATCCCAAGTTAAGCACTCTTAGCTAATGCTATTATCGTTACTGGGGCGTCCTTGCCAAAGTTAGGCCTGGACCTTAGTCAAAATGAGCTAGGCTAACTTTCCAAGTTCAGCATGAATTCAATTCAATAATCAGAGTTCTACTTAGCTTATGACTGTTGTCAGAACCTAGAGTCAGGAGCTCTGTGGCAGGCAACCTCTCTGCTTGTGTGTTGGGCTGGAGTGAGACAAACTGCTTTAGCAGCTGGCCCTTATATACCCCAGCAGCTAACCGTTCCAATAGTAAGAGTGGAGCTGAACAAGTTGGGGCTCGAACCCGGACTAGTTCTAATATTAGCAATGAGGTAATGCTCTGATCTATAAGAAGTATCTAGCTGGTACTTGGCAGCGGGCCTGATGTGCCAGGCTGAGGCTGAACTGAGCTAAGCAGGGATGCTTAGCGAATCTAAGTTATTTTATTAAATTAATAGCCAAATGAACGTTATATAATACAAGTCGGATTAAAGGGAGTAAAGATCGGTAATTGATGGAGTATCGGTATATACAGATACCGGTTACCGATATATCGGTATAAATTAAAGGATTAAGCCAAATGCCAATATATTTACAGATGACAGCCC
Organism: Lithobius niger; assembly: GCA_023313725.1. NCBI lineage: Eukaryota > Metazoa > Arthropoda > Chilopoda > Lithobiomorpha > Lithobiidae > Lithobius > Lithobius niger. The sequence continues at coordinate 5,986 of JAHWFP010232683.1, read as the reverse complement.
TATTGAGAGTTCGCAGCCGGACCCGGATTTATCCAAAAAGTACAAGGCGTCGGACTTTCTAAACAAAACGATACGCCCAGACTTTGATGCTTCCGAGCAGTCAGAGTACTATCGACCTGGCTACTCCTGAAAACCCGTTACCTGACATTGAGGGGGGGGGGGGGATTCAGGCTTAATGGCGCGTCGACAACTTGGTCATTAGCGCCAACCTCAGTCACAGTGCAGTGGGGGGGGGAGATGAGGCTTAATGGCGCGTCGACAGCTTGGTCATTAGCGCCAACCTCAGTCACAGTGCAGTGGGGGGGGGATTGAGGCTTAATGGCGCGTCGACAACATGGTCATTAGCGCCAACCTCAGTCACAGTGCAGTGGTCCGGGTTGCCACTGCACCACACATTACAGAGATGTTATTCAAACCCCTAATCTAAATCTTGTCATACATCTGTACCTCCTGCAAAAATTGAAAAACACCGGACAGGAGGACAGACTTATCGCCCAACTGACGCGCAATGTCATGCGGAAGACGGAAACGACGGCGAACACCATCAAGATGGCGACAATCAACAAGTAAGTGCCGGACCGTAAGTGGCCGTCGACACCAATAACATTCAGGAGGGTCAACCCCCCGCAAAACGAAACAGTGAGAAAGAGGGCCACACACCAAGGACATCTACCCCGAGTTCAACCCCCAACACGGCTCGTGAACTTCTGCAGAAACTCTGAAAAAAAAAGAAAACTCAAAACGACGATCTCAACCGCTTAGGCCTTGCTCCTAAAAAGAAGGTAGTAAAATGTGTCTACCAGTACACCAACAATGAACCTGTTGTGCCACACAAAATGTTCCGCATCCACGTCATGTGCCCCACGGACCTATACAAGCCAGATCCGAAGGAATTCATAGAGATTTCCCCCTCCCGGACTATTTGTGCAGGTTAAATCCTTCAAACGTGAAATGTACGTCTGCATTCGACAGGTACAATTTCAGCCAGGTCGAGTTAAAGTGGATACCTTCGCGCGTTGGCATGAACTTAACTTACGGGGAATGGGTGAAACTATGCAGCCCTCGCATGCAGCTTTTAATCGACAGCGCCATAGGGCAAGAAGTCACAAACCGTCAGCCCGCACGCCATTATACCATAGAAGAAGAGTTTGCAAACCCCGTAAGCTACCCTACTTACATTGCTGACGGCATCGTCATGCACCGGCACGAGATAAGCACCAATAAACGTGTCTGCATATCCAGATATTATTCCGACACCAACGAAGTACAAGTTAGCCTACTTCAGTTTCAGTCTTCGGGCTTGGACGAATTGCTCGACCCTCCTTAAAGGACTTCACCTTCCTCTCGAAGGTTGGGACACTTTGCGTCTTGCACTGGGTGAAATCAACGAATGCATCGCTGCTTGTGATACCCAATTTGGTTGAGAACAGCGACAATAACACTTTTTTTTTATATATTCTCGGTGTTCTTGTGTAGTGTAGTGTATTGGAATATTTACGCCAATAATCATGAGTATTCTGGTTTATTTTTGTTTTGTCTATAATAACTCGCCTATATTTTCCCCTGTAATTTGTATATTTAAAAAAAAAAGTAAAATGTGCAAGTTTACTAAAAAAAAATCGACGCACGCATGTCTAATGCTTGCCCCATTCTCAGAGCAGTATTTATTATTTTTTCATAAATAGCTTTGAAGATGGGGTCCGCATTGGTAACTGTAACAAAGTTATCCTTGGGGTTTGATAACTCTGAAACCCAATATCTAAGTGAAACAAAGACTTGTGGGTCCGTTAATCAAGTTTTATTCACAAAGCCTAAGCTAGGCCTGATATTGGGCTAGCTCTAACAATCAGTAACTAAGCAAGTATTATTTAGAACAACAGTAGCCAAGCCACAACCACAACTCCTTAATCAATTAACACTTCCTGCAACCCGTAGCTAGAACAGTAGCCAGATAATTATAACAGCAAATAATAATTAATCACAAACCATTAATTAATCACAAGTAATTATATTCCTAATACTGCTGACCATATATTAAATACCACAGTAGCCTATAGTATGCAACTAAGATATTGTACTTAACTCAAGTCCAGAAATACTAGTCCAGCCTCTTCAGACAAATAGCTTCACTCCCAATTGAAATTCAAACAAGTCCTTTATTCAATTCAAGGAACAACCAAATTCAGCCAGAGAGCACAGTAAGCAGTCTCACTTCCAGAGAACAGCCAGGAGAACAACCCCCCCAGACAATGGGTTCTCAGTTTATATGCTAGCCAGGTGAAAGAGTTAAAATGTCTGTTCATTACTGCCCTCAAGTGGTCACCTTGGGAACCACCTGAAGGATTTGTCCTTAGTTCACTGCCATCCTGTGATGGAATTTGGAACTGAAATGGGTTAGATTTTGACCTAGTGCTGTCGCCCTCTGGTGATCAGTCCGAGAACCACAATACCAGCTAATCTGGATAGCAACCTCCAGAATCAGGCTAAAGCCTATCCTACTATAATATGTACAATACTGACAGTGCTTGATGGCTGTATGATTAATTAAGCCGTTCATTGATTAGGTTACTGCCCCCCAATAAGTGTATGCCAATTAAGGCTAATTTGCATAATTAATGTTACTTTACTGTTTGTGATTAGCCCAGTTGCATACTGCTGACTAGCACAATACATACATGTTACACAGCGCATGTCGAAATATAGGGTTTATTAGCGAATTTGTATGTCTGACTTTTTAAAATATTCAAAAGAAAAATATTATTCTCATACTTTTTTTTCCTAGTCTAAGAACAAATTCGTTCTATTAGTTGATCGTGTAAACTGTCAACAGTCATATTATTCATGTAGTCTAACCTCCGGTTGATACCTGTAAATACTAACATCTAATCGTATTGTAAATAATTTCCCCGAATGTAGAATTTAATACTCTTGGTTTATTGCATGTTCACACTATAAACTACGTACAAATAAATAAATAAATAAATAAAAACTAAAGCCATCTCACAAATTACGAAAATAGTCCAGTTTGATTAAAGCACAGCAAATCTCTGCGTACTTGTGCGAATGTGTGTTTGAAAATGAGTCTTACGAATTTTGCAACTTTTTAATCGTTGCGCTTCTTGGTCTTGGTATCAAAATTCTTAATAGTGTAACGAAATGAATGTCCTCTCGCAGCATGATAATTACAAAAGTACAAACAGTAAGCGCCGCACACGTTCGAACAGGGAAATTGAAGGATTGCCGTGTTATAGTCACAACTGTCACTGTTTTTCTTTAAAAAAAGCATCAATGTGAGCATTGTTGGCTCGTCCGCCGTAGCTGTCGAAGTACACGGCATTTCTTTTTTTCGGGTTGAAGCATGACAACGACCCAGTGGGATCCTGGAGAATAATGCAAGTAAGTCTTTATTTATTATAAAAAGACGTTTCACGCACTGGGTGCTTTGGAAGCAAATCACAAGGGGGGGGGGGGGAGATGAGGCTTAATGGCGCGTCGACAGCTTGGTCATTAGCGCCAACCAAATCACAAGGAAATGTGCCGGCATACATTTTGGACAGTTTGGCGTCTTTACGAGCAAGCCAAGAAAGTTGTAGAGTGTCCATGAAGGCAAGCTAGTTCGGGCGCTCACTGGTCGATTATAAAGCTGCGGTTTTTGTCTATTTCCGTTATGGTTTGATACTGGCAGTAGAATATGACATTGACGGGTGTCGTAGGTGCAGTAGCAAACCTTAATTCCAGGCGCACTGTACCTTGTCTCGCAAGGCTTAGGTGTGGGGCACTTGGGCAGTTTGTCTGGAGTCAGATCGAACATGTGCAACATGCAGCCACCTTTATAATCTTCCTAAGAAATATCTAAGGATGCGTCGGTCAAGTCACGACCAGTACAGGTGAACAACGACCAGTAGTCTCATGAATACAAATCGTTCGCAAAATCTGGTTGGAAGGGTCGGGACGGTATCAGACGACCTTCCACGGGAAGGGCAATGTGGTTAACGTTGTAGTGGTGGGAAAAATACGGATTTTCTGTATAAGCACCAGAAAAAGTGATGTTTTTAACAATGCCTACACAGACGAGACTCGGGATGGGCCCAACAATAGGAGAATCGATACTACCGTCTAAGAGTGCCGGCAGGTACAGTGAACATTTTCATCTCAATTTTTCTTAAAATATAACGGGAATTCACGCTTTCTAGTACTTTGGCGTGGGAGAGTAGGATATTGGGAGACGGTTTTACTTTTTTTACGAAAAGTTTTTACGAAAAGGGACGCCTTCGCTATGACTACTTTAAGAGCTTTCGAACTGTCTGCGCAAAGTAATGAAAATGTATCAGGACTGCGAATGAGTTTTAAATGCACGTCCCCTCCATTCAAAAGGTGTTGCGTTTGTTGGAAAAAAATCTGCCGAGCAATTCCCAAGTCTTTGACGCTTTTATACAGTTACGACGATTAATGAAACCTGGATTATTTTTATCGTCAGTAGGGTCTAGATCGTTGAATTTGCCTGCCGGGTCTTTAAACCAGCCTTCCAGATGTAACTGATCTTTTCGTTTCTCTTGAATATGTTAATAAATTTTCAATGTAACTGCGATAATGATAACAAGAGCCTGATGCAGAGACTAGAGTTTCGTTCAAAATCACGTCGCATTGTTGGAAAAGTGAGTGAAGGAAATTATTAACCGTCAAAATTTTATCTGTTGCCACCAAGCTGCTTCCATCGGCATTAACAATTTTGACCTGAAGTTTTAAAAAAGTTTTGTCTAAATCCAAGTACCAGTTGCTTCCTGAAGTTTGTACTTTGAACTCTATGGGAGTGGACGAAGTAAGGGAATTAATGGGGAAATGCTCGACGTATTGCACTTCCAATGTACCAACAGCCGTTGGAGGGACCGAAAAAAGTTGAAAACCGCCCGAGCCACATTCTTGCGAAGCATGTTGGAGGGGGGGGGGGGGATGAGGCTTAATGGCGCGTCGAGAGCTTGGTCATTAGCGCCAACCTCAGTCACAGTGCAGTGGTCCGGGTTGCCACTGCACCACACATTACAGAGATGTTATTCAAACCCCTAATCTAAATCTTGTCATACATCTGTACCTCCTGCAAAAATTGAAAAACACCGGACAGGAGGACAGACTTATCGCCCAACTGACGCGCAATGTCATGCGGAAGATGGAACCGAAGACGAACACCATCAAGATGGCGACAATCAACAAGTAGGTGCCGGACCGTAAGTGGCCGTCGACACCAAGAACATTCAGGAGGGTCAACCCCCCGCAAAAGGAAACAGTGAGTAAGTCGGGTGTGACCAATTCGCAAACGGGCCAACACAACCTCCTCACGGCGACTGCGGCGACACGCCGAGTGCCACTCCTCGACAGTGCCTTTAATGGCCCGTAACTTATTACCGTCCTGTCTGTCCCACAAGGTTTGCCAAAAAGCGTGTAACCTCAGACGCAGAGTTGGAAAGGCATCTGAGGGAACAAGGCTGAGATCCCTACCGAGCGGACCAGAAAGGGCCCCTTTCGCAGCAGAATCAGCTTGTTCATTCCCTGCTATCCCAACATGGCCCGGGATCCAGCAGAAAAGCACGGTTTTCCGCAGGCCAGGCAAGCGAGAAAGCAAAGCTTGGACACGTTGTGTCAAGGGGTTCCGAGGATTGTAATTCGCCAAGGACTCCAGGGCACTCATGGAATCACTAAAGACAATGAAATGCGTGCCCTGAAGGTCAAGGATCCATTCCACGGCCAAACCAAGAGCCAAAAGCTCTGCAGAGAACACAGAATAGCCTGATGGAAGGCGATGGGCAACCGTTACACCCTTACACACACAAGCACACGCCACGCCAACGTCGGACTTCGACCCATCAGTAAACAGGCGCTGATAACCGGCGTACTGAGAACTCAGCCGCCGGAACTCCTGTAAGTACCTTGCTGTTAGAGTGGAACCCTTCGGGAGGGACGCCAGAGCAAAAATGAAACTGCCACCTGGGAC
>JAHWFP010232682.1:0-13882 GCA_023313725.1 Lithobius niger | reverse complement strand
TAAGTACTTTGGAGGGTTGTTGTGCCAAAGTACAGATGCATGTTTTCTCATAGGGGCTCATCATGATGGATACAGGTATTATATTGTTTTCATCAGTGTAAACTTTTGTGAGGGAACGTGTCTGTGTACATTCGGCATTTCTTTTACTCAGGGGTGCCCATCCCCCCCAAAAGGCTATGAGGAGTCATCCCCATTCCCCCCCCCCTTCCAACTTTAGAAAAAGTTGTACATTTCATAGCATGATTATTTGGGCGCCAACTAATCATGTTATGAAATATGCCATTTTTTTTAATTTGGAAGGGAAATGGGGAGTTAAAAAATTGAACGAGTATAAAAATATGAATACGTGACATGACACACTGTTGACCAGCAAGCAATTTTTATTTTATTTTATTTTATTTTATTTTATTTTATTTTTCATTCATTCATTCATTTATTTATTTATGTGTGCCATGTCGGAAGTTTATTTTAATTGTTGACTTTAGTTTCACGCTGTAGCCTATAAAACTTTTAAATTTCAGTCAAAATTGGAATTAGAAAATTGAAGCCGAGTGGAATTTTAAGGTAATTGTCTTGCTGCAGACGAGCTTCTATAACGTTCGTTGTGTAATGAAGGTATTGATAATAATACCAACCTCTCGTTTTTACAACTGCCTGGCTTATTTGTTGGCGTAACTTTGTCTTTCCCCCGAGCCAATAGTAGGCCAACTAGCCATAATTTTTTTTTTATTTGGGGGAGGGAAGGAACCTCGTCCCACCCTCCCCCTCCAAAAAAAAAATAAATAAATAAATAGCCACTAGGAGTCGCTACTCCCCCCCCCCCCCCCCCCCTTCGTGGACACCGTTGCTTTTACTTATTCATTGTTATTACTTTAGGTTGTCATAATTTATGGATTTTTTTGGCACTTTTAATTTGCAGGATGCTTTATTTCAAATCCACATGCCGAATGGCTTGGTGAGATTCAGTGTTAATTGTGGTCGAGGGTTTGGCTTGTCTATAGCCTGGGGCGGCGATACGAAAGATCCGAAGCCAGTGGTTCAGACTTATCACTGCGCTTATGACGAACCAGGAACATACACAATATACGTGGAGTTTGAAGATACTAGCCGGGGTAAAATCGAAGTAAGTTTAAATAGGACTCTTTTCCCTTTAAAGTGAATTCTAACAGCATTACCCCTCCTTGCCTGCTTACACCTGTCTGTATTGCTTAAGGGTAACATCAGCTTTACAGGGTGATCAGTTAAGTTGTGACCCACTTGGTAACTAAAGTACTACTGAACGACATGTTATGAAACCCGGGTGATGTGATGAAGCCAAGAGATTGGACAAGAAATGGATGACCTTGCCAAATGTTATCAAGGTCATTCAACTGCTAACTTCTTAAATATGTATCAAACACCATGAGTATAAATTAGGAATATATAGGGAACAAAGAGACATTACCAATACAAAAATAAAACGGAACGAAAATCGGACCAATTTGAAGGACTTACGATGTACGTAAAATGGCTACTTTCGACCCGTGAATGGCATTCCATTCAAACACTCCGTCGTGCAGGGAAGCATCGCCTTCCATTCAAAGGTCGAAAGTAGCTATTTTATGTACGTCTGGTCCTGCAAATATGGTCAGATTTTCGTTCTCTTTTTTGCATTGGTAATGTCTCTTTGTTCCCTACATATCCCTAATTTATACTCATGGTGTGTGATGCATATTTAAGAAGTTAGCAGTTTAATGACCTTGATAACATTTGGCAAGGTCATCCATTTCTTGTCCAATCAATGGCCCCTCTTGACTAGATCACATCATCCGGGTCTCATAACATATCGTTCAGTAGTATACTTTAGTTATCAAGCTGCGTTATCAAACTTAACTGACCACCGTGTACAGTCCAACTTTTCTAATTAGCACCCCCTCAGAACCAGGAGAGGACAGAAATCAAACCCAATAAAACGGAAGATTTCTGTGCTCTCCTGGTTTCGAGGGTTGCTAACTAGAAAAGTTGATACATTTATACCACCCTGTATAAATGTATCAGCTGAAAATAGCCAACTGAATGCACGTAAACATACACAACAGGACAACCTTTTGGGGATGCGTTTTAGCAAGAATTTGTAGGGTTGGGAGGAGAATTTATAACTCTAAAAAGTCCCTTTTGAAACTTATTACATTCATTCCTATTAGTTCCATCCGAGTTTTCAGAAGGCGCCACGCATTCCATCTGTTAATTTTTGCTCATTTTTCACCCCAAATCTAAAGTAAACTAAATTACAACTAAGCTAAACTAAATAATAATTAAATACAAGCTAGTTTCGTTTAGTTTTGTTCAATTTTCGGCTGATAACTCAGTAGAAATTCCCACATAAAACTCATGACGCCCTCTATAAAATTAGGCGGAATTAATAAGACGTTTCAGTAGAGGATCTTAGTCTGAAATGGTCAGTCACAAATTTTTCGTTTTAGGGATACATAGGGCAAAAAAATAATTCCGTAGAAAGCTTCGTTAGTTATTTCATCATACGAAAAACATGAGTTCTTCCAGCACAGTAAAATAAATTAAATCTAAATTCTTTAAAAATGAACCTATGCTCAACCTAGTCAAAACAGGTGAGCAGCAGGAGACGAGTGAAAGCGACCTCTCTCGGGCGAATGCAGAAAAGAAGTAACGAGCCTCGAATAGCTCTTCGAATAGCGCCTCGAATAGCTCTTACGTTGCACCATGTGAACTTCGTTCTAAAATTAATTTAGAATTACTTGTAATTCTTTCACGCATATTCCCGATTAACACTCATAAGCACTCACGACCTGCATTTGCAGGAATAATGTCTGGGCCCCTATTGCCAGGTTTCACCCTGCGTTAGGTTCAATTTTAGTTTTTAAAATTGTATGCTTTTGTTGGTCTTTGTGGATTCGCCCAGTGTTTTTAACATGTTTCGACTTGTAGCCTTGTGCTAAGTATGGCTTGATAAAGAGTCGTATCCTACTAGAAACGTCGCATTTTATTGTATGCTTGTGCAGCTATTGGCTTTTTACTACTCATCGAGCCCACAATCAAGAAACGTTCTGGTAGACTATGGCGCGTGTTGCTTTGGGTACGAACAAGCGTGTCCCGCAACGAAGTGCAGTAATATTTATGTCATTTTTACATTGTATCACTCTTACATTTAGATACGGTGGTGTTTCAGGGTTCGTACAGGTGCTTGAAAACCTTGAAAGTGCTTGAATTTGAAAAAACGAATTTGAGTTTGGAAGGCCTTGAAAAGTCCTTGAATTGTCATAATTTTCAGAAAAGGTCCTTGAAAGTGGTTGAAATTCCCCATGCTTGATTCGATTAGTGAAAGATTCTCTTGGAAACATTTTCGTAGTTCGCAAAACGTTAATTTACGTTTATGTTTATATCTGCTACAAAAAATTCCTTCGCGTTGTTCAAGGAAGCTAGTATAGCTTACTTTCGCCTGCCATTGGCTCACCCTGCATGCTGTGCGTTCGTGAGTGAGCCAGCCATGCTGGAGAACTGACAAACCCTACTTTTTAAATTAACTCAATTTTTTTTTTACCGAACTAAAAATGTAATATATAAATCAATATAAATAAATATAAATTGCAATAGGTCCTTGAATCAGTTTTCACACTGATTACTGTACGAGCAGACAGTAATCGCCAATAAAATAATTATATACTGACGTATTTGGCATAAACCTTTTGTTCTTTTGTTTGTTTGATAGCAAGCCGAAAGAGAGCTTCAAGTTACCCTTCTGAGTCCGCCTCTCATGGCTCCCATATTAGAATGCCCCCAAACTGTCGTTGGAAATGAACCTATGACGTGTAACGTCAGCATCTATTTTGCGCAAGATTTGGTGTTAGAAGTCATGTACGGAGATGGAACAGAGGAAACACTGGATGTCTTCGGTAAGTATATCAGTAATGTACCGAGAAACATTTACCATTACAAAGTGCTGATGAGTACTAACGATGAAGAAATATAAAGCCAACAAGATGCACATGTAACATAGTACAAATGCGACGTTACGGGTCAGACTATGATCCGTTATCAAGCAAAACTTATTTTAGCCAAATGAGCTAAAGTTAATACATTAAAAAATTACACTTTGGGTGCAACCCACAATCAACAACAAAATCGCAAGTAAAAACATTATAAAACGAACCTAAGTCAAAAAGGGTTTCAAAGGGTTTAACGAGCGTTAACCACTCCTGGTCATCTGCCCGAAGCCCTAAGGCCCTATGTCTGCAACAGCCAGATTCCCAGGCGGTCACCCACCCGAGTATCAATCCAGCCCAACCTAAGTCAAGGCAGAACCTGACAATAGGGCAGTGACACGACGTAGTATTATTGTATATAACTCTATGATGGAGCCTTAATGGGTTAGCTGCAAGGGGCACTGCAGAGAGAAACAGAAGGGCGTCATACTGAAGCCGATGCTGTGAAGAGTGATTTCTTACACCTAAACGCGCGATTTTTGTTGTTGGAGAAAACAACGTTATTTTAAGCCTAAGAAATCCGTTCTTCCGTTGTTTTTCCCTCCATTTTTATGTAGTGCACCCTGTAGTTATGCCCTCCAAAACCCATACTGGTGCCAATATGGCGGCAAATGTCACTGCTCTATAGGGCAGTGACACGACGTAGTATTATTGTATATAACTCTATGGTGGAGCCAGTTACTGGGTTAGCTGCAAGGTGCACTGATGGGGGAAAAGAAGAGCGTCTTACTGAAGCCAATGCTATTAGACTGAATTTCTTAGGCCTAAAACGCGCGATTTTTGTCGATTTGTTGGCAGTTGCTGACATTTTTACGCAAGTGGAATATTTATTTTCCAATTACAGCCTAAGCAGCATAAGGGATTGGAGAAAACAACGGTTTTTTAAGCCTACGAAATTTACTCTCAAAGCACTGGATTGACTAGAAGTTCCGTTGTTTAACCCACCATTTCAATCTAGTGCCCCTTGCAAGTATCTCTCTTGTAGCAATATGACGTCACTTGACGCTACTCTATAGGGACCCAGACAAACTCCCTGTGTCCTATTGTCAGGTTCTGCCGTCTCGGGTTCGTATTTTCGTTTTATGTTTATACCTGTGCTTTTGTTGCAGTGAAGTTTTTTTATGTATTTACTTTAGCTCCTTTGGCTAAAATAATTTTTGCTTGATAACGGGTCGTAGCCTGACCCGAAACGTCGCATTTTTACTGTTACATGTGCGCCTTGTTGGCTTTTTATTTCTTCATCTTTTTTCCACTTTGTTTTTCCCCTTTGTTTTGTGAAAACGGCGTTGGACGAATGCTGTACTGTACACGAAGTATGGGTCAAAACCATGCCCACAATTTTAAAAAATAGCCATAATTATGCATGCCCTTACTGAAGGCCATCTACATACATTAAAGTAGAGGGTGCCAAACAATGACAGACCCCGCCCCCTCCCCTCCCCAGAGTAAACTAAGTATGATAGAAAAAAAAATGAAAGTTCCGATAGGTAGCCCATTTTATTGTGGGTTTACACTCACAAGCTCAATATTCAGTGTTCCTTTCATTGGCGTCACGGACAGCTTGAAGACGAGCAGGGTAGGAAGGCAAAAGTGACTCAAAAAAGCTGCGTGTTGAACTCCATTTTCTGAATATGTGTGAAAATTGTGGATCCATCTTGAAGGACAATGTTGAAAAAATGATGCTTTCCATACCTCTAGCACTCGATTTAGTCGTGCCGTACTAAAATGGAGGAGAACATCGATGATGTGCTTCGGGAAATGGAGTTCAACGCAGATGTGGAGAGCGCCGCAGTGCACTCCTGGAGGCCATCGAGTGGTTTCTTTTTTTTTTTATAGCTTCGCTCACAGGGTCCGCATGGAATTGTGGTCGGGCTTAAAATTCGCGTGGGGACGAGCACTACCGTGAGACCAAGTTTCATGATGCCCACACTGCTGGTTTTAGAGTTATTACCAATCAACCGCGCGGTCGTAACCAGCGCGGAGTTTTATGAGTCACTTTTACCTTCCTACCCAACTCGTCTTCAAGCTGTTCGTGACGCCAATAGAGTGAACACTGAATATTGAGCTTGCGAGTGTAAACCCACAATAAAATGGGCTACCTATTGGTACTTTCATTTTTTCCCTATCATGCTTAGTTTACTCTGGAGAGGGGGGAGGGCTATCATTGTTTGGCACCCCTTAGCGCCGGTGCACACGTGCGGTACCGCATTTGCGGTCGACGCTGCGGTACCGCATTTGCGGTTTGGTGTACGTGACATCTGTTGGGTACTGCTCACGTACCAGCGTCGACGTTGCGTTACCGCCCGCCACTCGTGCGGTCGTGTTGCACTGCAATTTCCCCCGTCAACACAGCGGTACCGCAGCGTTAAAAAACGCAATTGCGTCTCTGAGTACCTTGGATGACTTGAGCGGTGCACACGTCCGCCGTTTACCGCAAAAGCGTTACCGAAAATGGCGTCCAATTTCGAAGAAATAGACATGGAATTGTATATAGGGGGAGTAAAGAATTATCCCGAAATATGAAGTGTTGCTGCAGAAAAGTTTGAAGACTCATTGGGAAGTAATTAAAGAACTTATCCGAATTTTTTAGTTAATCTGCAAAGGATGTATAACATTTTCCCCCGATACGTCTTAAATTAGTACGTCAATGTACCAAAATTCGTCGCATTGGTTTTAAAATATATTTTTTGTTCACGAGGTAGGCGAAAAAAGCAATATCGTCTCATTGGTTTCAAACTATAATTTTTTTGTACACGAGGTTAGGGAACCGAACGCGCACATACATCACCGAAGCGGCACCGCAGCATCAACGCGCGTTAATAAAACGCACGTGTGCATTGATTGGCTGCGTCGCCGCGCGTCCAAAAAACGCATGTGTGCACCGGCGCTTATAAAATCAGAGGTGCTTGAGCAAACAATAAGTCCGCCAAGCACTTGTTTGCTTTGATTTTATGCTTTAATGGCGAAGACGGGCCCATGTGAGGGCAGAAATATTTCTGTTTTTTTAGTCTTCTGTACAGTGAAAGCTGGGAAGACTATAGCAACAACTTTGTAGGTCCGTCCATCCGTACGTCGCTTTTTTCAACTCCGGAGTGGTACCAGATACAGAAACGATTTTCACCTTAATATTCAGCATTCAAAAATTAGTTAAAACGCAACAGCTACTTAATTTGAGAGTGGGCGAGAATGGGTAGTAAAAGGTGCCTCCTGACAAACCAAAACTCAAAACAACCTTGAAATGCAGATGTACTTAAATTTCAGAGCGGTCATTTTTGCTCCTTGTTCACAATGATGATGCTTAAAAAGTTTGAAAAAACATTAAGAAATGGGTTAAGCCCCATGGACAAAAAACACCTGGGGGCAACCATGTTGGATTGTCAATCGAACATGGTTGTCCCCAGTTGTGTTGTCCATGGGGCTTAACCCTACAATGGCCAAGGTGTGATCCAATGGACCACCATTTTTTTTCGTGTATAAAATCATCCCCCCCCCACAAACCCCTCCTTCCATGTATTCCTTACAAATGATGTATAAAATTATTGTGTACAGTGTGATATGAAAATATATCCATGTGTTCGTGTATTTTAATGCAATGTACCACACCTTGGCCAACTATGGACCCATTCGTTTCGCTTATGACAAACATATGGTCCACACTGCACAACTACTGCAATAAGCCTTCTAGAAGCCAGCAGAAATTTCAAAAAACTTGAAGTGGAATTTCTTTCACGTGACACCCAGTGGGTATCACGTTAGAAACGTTCCACTGTCACATAAAAAATGCACCACCTGAAAATCTTTCTGTAAATTATGGTACGTACGAAATTTTATAAAACATTATTTTAGCAGAAGAGTGAAATTAGAGAACAGTTTTCTGGATTCAAAATTTCAATGATTCTGAAAAGATCGGTTCTATTTAAAAAGCAGGACGAGCAAGGAAAAGCCGATGCAATGTTTGCTTTACTAGCCCAGCTACAACAGGGAAGCCGAAACATGACCTACCGCAACAAAGACAGACTTACTCTAAATGCAGCAAAAATGTTTGTAATAACCATAAGATAATTATCTGTACTCTGTGCAGCAATCGTGAAGATTGTTTGTTAGTTAAAAGATTGACTCCTAGTCTTCAAAAAGCGTGTCATGTACTTTCGTCTCCTATTGTTACTGTTAAGTGTTTAACCGAAGTACCGGTTCTCGTCAGATACCCGAAGTTAAGCAGCATTGGGCTGGATTGATACTTGGATGGGTGACCGCCTGGGAATCTGGCTGTTGCAGACATAGGGCCTTAGGGCTTCGGGCAGATGACCAGGAGTGGTTAACGCTCGTTAAACCCTTTTTTTTTTAACCGAAGTATGAAGAAGTAAAACATACCTAATTTGTTCTTTGTTGCTTGTTTGTTCCTAAAGATCTTTTTAAAAATCCCCATCCATGGTTTGAACCTGCAAACAGCAAATAAATTCTTATATATTGAGTCGTTCATTGATTTTTCATGTGTGGTCCATTGGATCACACCTTGGCCATTTACGGACCGAAAAAGATCTTGGCCATGGTAAGGTTAACCCATTTCTTACAAATTTTCAAACTTTTTAAGCATCATCATTGTCAACAAGGAGCAAAAATTACAGCGCTGAAAATTAAATACATGTGCATTTCAAGGTTGTTGTGAGTTTTGTCTTGTCAGGAGGCACCTTGTACTACCCATTAGTTAAAATGAATTTTTAAAAACCCTGAAGTATGAAGTGGAAGTGGAAGTGGCCGGAAGCGGCCGACTTCATACAAAAATTGTGAATGCTTCAATCACAGTAAACTAAAATTAAATCTAAAATCTTTAAAATTGAACCTATGCTCAACCCGGCCGAAACATGTGAGCAGTTGGCGAAGACTGTTGGCTTCTACTACAGCCACCTACAGAAAAGGCAGGATCAGCTCAAGACAAATTAGGCAAGTAAAATCAACCATTGACATAGAAGGAAGCGCAAGTTTGCTAGGTGCTGCCATCTCTACACCAAACGGCGAAATTTCAAACTAACCGACCAGGGTTCCAAATTCTGTCAACAGATGACGCCACTTGGCAAACTTGCCGCGTAGTTATTTGATTCGCCGTTTTGGGGAGCATTGTGGGAGGCAAAGATGATACGGCCTTTACTGACAGTAGGTGGCTGTGCTTCTACACCCACAGTCTATATAATAATAGTGCAGTATTCACACTGGACATTTTGTGCTAACGCTAGTACGAAAACATTTACTAAACGCAGCGATATGTTTTTCACAGCTTTGAGGTAACATTTATTGCATGTTGAAATTATTAACCTACGCATTCTTTAAATAAATACCACGTTTTAAAATTTTTTATTTAACAACTCTCTTGACAAGAATTAGACGTAGTTAAAGTTTCGAACGCTATTCGATTAGGCTTAACACGTAGTTTTGCCACAGGTTGCTACATCTGAGTTTGTGGAGCTCATAAAATTGGTCTATCGGTCTAAACGATGGTGTATGAGGTCACAATAAAGCATGAGTGCACCTTGCAGGCATTCAGTCACAGGCTCCCATTAAGCCATGACTTAAATACTCGATCACAAAATAATACGGGTCTAACAGGGCCATAGCTCAGTAACCAAGTATTTTTGGATAGGTGTTGCGTAGGGCTTTTTGACTTGTCTTCAATTCGTTAGTATGCCTTGGAAGTTTGTCGCGATGTTTGTCGAAACATCCTGTATTTCATTTAACCTCCGAACTATACTCGATGGGATAACTTGCAAAAAAGTTTGGCATTTGATGTCACGACTACAAAGGTAGTGACGAAAAATAACAAAGTGGGAAAGCTAACTAATTAGACTGAGCAATTTCTTCTAAGGGAAGCTGGGGAACTTTGGCGTTAAGTTAGGGTAAAGAGGGTTGTTTAGGTTGGGGGAAAAGAGCCTAACCAAAATTGGGCCCACTAAAGGCCTAACAGCCAAATATCCCTCTAACTAGGAGACCTAGCAGGGGTTTAGAGAGGACCAGCCAGTTGGCTGGCCCGAAGGCTTTCTGATTTTTCCATGCTGGCCCCCTTGCTTAAATACGTTTTGGTAACCGCTGACAACCGCGAAGTAGCCAGGGTATTATGGGTAATGGAAAGTTCTAGAATGTTCTAGAGGCAGGAACCAGAAATATAATTACAAGGTATAGATAATGTCCACCTATGTAAGATCAGACACACAAGACTAAGATTGGCCATTGGCCCCAGCAAACGCCAATTAACAAGATTTGCGACAGGCAGAAAAGCTATAGGGAATCCGTAACAAGTTTTGTTTTGGGGTAGATAAAAACACTGCTGTTTTGTTTTAACCACGGGTTTCGTTACATGTTATTTGTAAAACACTTCTGTGTGAGTAAAAAAAAAAGTCTGAAAACGTGTGTCCAAAATGGATTTGTTTTGATACACATGGCTTTACAATTTTACGTAGTATTTTATTTTCTTTGAGACTTTGATTATTATTTATTTTACGATTTTTCTATTCAAGTTCAAACTAGTGTTGAGCACATGGTCTCCAATAAGCTAGACAAAGGCCATCGGTGATGAGCTGAGACGAGTCTTGAGACCAAGCTGTGCGAAGGTCAAAGTCATTTAAGCCGGTACAAGACCAATGGTGACGAAACGAGTCATGAGACCACATAGAGCGAAGTCTCGAAGTTGTTAAGCCAGACCGAGACCAACGCTGACGAGACGAAATGAGTCATGAAACCGAGCTGAGCGAAGTCTCAAAGTTGTCTAAGCTACCGATTTCGCATTGGTAAATTCAAGTGGCCCTGGCCGTGGCAAGGAGGGCTGGGCACCGTTTTATTAACCAATGCGAAATCGGTCCGACCTAGGCCGGGCCGGTATTTCGAGAGCGCCCGGCTCACTTAAATCAGAATGGTTTATGGTGCTGCAGTGTAGCGGCAGAAAGTGGAAAGTGTCAACTGCCACAAACCGACACGTGGTGGTGCTGTAAATCGTCATCAGCGCGCCATGGAATTAACCAACGCGAAAGCGGGCTGGCCGGCCGGACCAGCACTGGCCCCGATTGGCACTGGCCCCGATTGGCACTGGCCGGCCCGGCCCGCCCCAGTCTGGCTTGGCTGCTTGAATTTACCAATTCGAAATCGGTATAATAGACAGACCTAGACTAATAGTGACGAGACGAGTCCGGACTGAGTGAAGTCTCAAAGAATCTCGTCTATGCGAAACATTACAGGTCTTTCTTTTTTTTTGGGGGGGGGGGGGCACTAAGATCGGACTATACACAATCGCAAGAAGTGAGTTAGAGTGTAAATAACGTAAGACCACGTAGTTTTATAGCAGCTGCTTATTATCGGATCAAATATGACTAGAAATGTATTACTTTGTTTTTTTTTAATCATTAGTAATACAAAAGGAGCAAATTTTATTATTGATCATTTATCACAAATCACTAGTTACATCGTCAACTAAAAAAAAAAAATATATCCGAGCATCCAAAGCGTTCTGCTACGTTGCAGTTACTTTTGGCACTGGATGAGTGGACCTTGGCAATGGACCTTGGCATCCCAACAGACGTTATTTATTTCGATTTCCAAAAGGCTTTCGAATCGGTTGTCCACAGCAAGTTGCGATTTAAGCTGGCTGAGTTGGGCTTTTGTGGCTCTCTGTTAGCGTGGATCTCCGATTTCCTAACGGGGCGTACACAGCGGGTTTTAATTGAACAGACGCTATCGTCTCCCCAGCAAATCATCAGCGGGGTACCACAGGGATCCGTTTTGGGCCCTCTTCTTTTTGTTATCTTTTTAAACGACCTTACCAACGTAAGTACCGCAACGGATAAGACCAAATTTAAATTTGCTGATGACCTCAAGATTGGGTCTGAAATCCTAACTGAGACAGATGTTACCTTTCTCTCGGATCAGATAAACTCTGTGGTCGAATGGTCAGATTCCTGGCAGCTTCCACTTGCTAGTGCAAAGTGCTGTACCTTCCACATTGGCAGACAAAATCAACATCATCAATACTTCTTAGCTACATCGCCACTTGATTCTGTTCTTGAGATCAGAGATCTTGGAGTTTATTTGAACCATGACCTTAAGTCATCAATCCATTGTGGTCTGCTTACCAAATCTGCCTTTTGTAGACTTGCCATCATTAAAAGATGTTTCCATTCTTCGAACAGAAATACACTGGTTTGGGCCTTTAAGGTTTTTGTCCGACCTTTGTTGGAGTACGCCAGTCCTGTGTGGTCTCCTTACCTCTTACAGGATATTGACAGGCTGGAATCAGTCCAGCGATCTTTTACACGTTCTTTGCGTGGTTTACGCCACTTCTCTCCTGGCCTCCGTTTGAGGTCGCTTGGCTTGGAACCGCTCGAGCTGAGACGTTTAAAGGCGGATCTTATTTTGACGTATAAAATTCTCCATGGGTTGTTGCCTTTGGACGTACCTTTTTTCGACCTGAGCTCGATCGATTTTACAAGGGGTCATTCTCTTAAGCTTCGGGGATCCAGGTGTAACCGTGATTGTCGCAAACATTTCTTTGCCAACCGCGTGGTTTCTCCCTGGAACTCGCTTTCTGAGGAGACTGTATCGGCATCTTCATTGCGGATTTTTCGGGGCTTGCTAAATCGCACTGACCTAACTGCCTTCCTTAAGCGTCCTTATCTGTGACGCCGCTCATCATTTGTAGGACCGGAGTTAGTGGCTGCTTCTGCAGCCCTTCTGTGTTTCCTTACCCCCCTCCGGGGTAAAAATGTTATTATTATTATTATTATTATTATTTGCGCCAGAATTTTTTTTTATCAGCATGGAAATAGAACGAGTGGTTGAAAAATGATTGATGCTCGATGGAAATTAATTTGACACTATTTCACGTTATAGAACCAATTCATGTTCCACGTCATTTTCACCACTGACAATGTACAATTTCCAACGTTAAGGTTTGCATTACACAATACGCGTGCCCAATCTAGCTCACCGATCCCACGTTGCACTGTAAGTTGCATTTAAAAAAACAAAACTTTTTGTAATTACTCATTGGCAGAGTGTGGAAAATTACTTTTTAGCCCCCCCCCCCTCCTTGCCAGGGCCTTCAAGTTTATCGTTCGGTCTTGCAAAAAACACTAGTGTGATGATTTCACTGGTATTAAATTAAAATTTAACAATCTCATTGGAAGCTCTCAGGGACCAAGAACAGGAGCCGTAATTGTCAAGAATTGCTTTTTTTCTGCCCAATACTGTTAGTAGTGGGCCAAAATAACCTAAAACACCATTTTGGCCATATTCGATGTTGAATTATTCCTTGAGTTTTTAAGAAAAATAAAATTCCTCGTAATTACGGCATGTTCGCGTAGTTTCTGAGAGTATAAAATGAGATAATGCTAAAAATTAGACATAAACCAGTCAAATCATCACATTTGCCTTTTTCGCCGTTCCACCGATTGATCCGTACAACGTTAAACCTGAAGGCAAACCCCAAGACATGACCCCAGAATTATGAATTTTTTTTCAGTGTGAAGTGATGCCTAAATGTAACTTTTCCTCACCCTGCCAATGAAGAATCCGGGGGGGGGGGGCGGAAAGAAAAAAAAATAAATGTTTTGTTTTCAATCCTATTGCACCCCAGTGGTTTGTTGTGTTAAATGTTGAATGGTTTAAAGAGTAAATATATCAATAATTATGTGGTTTATTTTTCAGATTCAGTATTCGTGTCTCTGGGAGAAGCTCCTCCTCCTCAACCATTTGACAATGACACTATGACTATAATACCCATCTATAGACCACAGACAATGACGGTCAGACTGACCAATGGAGAAGTCACTGATGCTGGTTACGTTCGTGTCTATGAAGCATGCGCCACACCAAAAGCGACTGTCCGATTTTGGGTATTGTACATA
>JAHWFP010232680.1:0-41073 GCA_023313725.1 Lithobius niger | reverse complement strand
GGGATTGTTGTTACAATGAATTTGGTTCATAAAGCATAAATCATGGACAAATTGTGGTCAATAATCGGCTTCTGGTGATGGTCGTGAAGTTGAGTGAAGAAAAGTCCTAAAACTTGGGTGGTTATTGTTGCCATCGCTGAGCACAATGAACTGGGTGCTGCAGTGTTTTCCTCTGCGTTTACTACCTTGAACGCAATACACGCCACTGTGTGTCATACTTACTCCAGTGATCAGGTGTTACCAAGCAAATTAAATGCCGCCTTGAATGGTCCCGTCTATCCCAGACCAAGGCACGTTTTGCACCCAGAGGCATCAAAGCAATTATACGCAGCCTTCGACAGGTACTGTCTGTCACAGCACCTGTTGTGGACCCTATTATAAATAGGCAGCCCCAACACACATTAGGAATGCACCGGGTGAAGGCTGCACCGGGTAAGGATGACTGAATGCCAGAACTAGAAAAGATACAAGTGCGTCCTTGATTTATCAAGTTTAACATTAGTTTCTGACAATGGAAAGCATCATATTCGGTGAATATCTTGCATATGGAGACACTGTAGTTGTGGAGAATGGTTTGAAAACATTCCAAGACACCAGTCTAACAAGGAAAGATGGTAAATATGACCAGCAGATGTCTGTAAGCAGTATAATTTGACCCTATCAATGGTAGAAAAGGTTATACAAGAAAAAGCAGCATTCTAGCTGCAGTGAAAGACTGAATATAAGATGGACCATCATGTGAATCGCCACTGTTAAATTCTGAAATCAGTACTTTAGACTTCAAGCTGCACTGTCTGTTTTATGGAGACTTGCCTAGTAATTCGGAGCTGAAGGTACCCAAATGTCAAAAAGATGTTCATTGAGGGGAAACAATGGAATTAAGAACAGGATAATGAAAATTGCTTAGGAACGTGTAGACAAACAGGAAAAAATTGTGAAAGCATGAGTTAATGCTTTTATTGACATTCCAGTTGCGGAAGCCTGATACCACAAATGATGCTACAATAAGTTCGAAAACCAAAAACAGGATGTACTTCAGGTAGACCAAAAGATGTCAATCTGCTGTCAAGCAATTTGCAGGCCAAAGCAAGCGCACCTTCATTCGATCCACATAAATATTTTGCATACAACCGACTGTTTTTAACGTATAAATTTGTTTTGGTAACCCTGTCACCCACTAGTGCAGCAAGAGTCCAACACAATGTACTTGCAAGTCGAGGAGTGGTTGGAAATCCCATGGAGCAAACCGATAGGAGATGGAGAGAAATGAATGGTAGCATGCAACCAATCACAACTGACTTAAGAGCAGTTCCAGCAGAGTTTCAACTGATTTTGTGCAACGGCAAGTCAGGATACAAGAAACATTGTGATTGCTGTAGAGCAGGACTTAATGCTCCACTATACATATGTGGATACTGCCAGGTGATGTCATACATCAACTCGCCTGCTATGCATTTATGAGTATGATGACGATACGACTGAAGATTAATACACTGTTCATTTAATTGGCTTTTAACCCATTACACGCTAGGTGTTAAATCGATAATGTGTTAAAAATTAGCATATAGAACCCTAAATATGGGCTCTTGGACCAACGTATGACGTACGTTGGTAGCGTGGTAAGTGTTAAGATGTTTCACTGTAAACGTTCTGACTATTTTTGTTATTAACATACGCTTTTTTTACTTTATTTTGTAATAATTTGCGATAGTAATAACACTTGTTTCATGAAAAACCACTGTACCGCGTGGAAAATGTATAGAAGAGAAAAGTTAAATCTTGCCATCCCCTACAAGTTTCGTAGGAAGAAAAATTCTGTGCCATTTATATTTTACGCGTGGGAAGGAAAAATCAAAACATGGCGGCCATTTTCCAAGATGGCGGCCGTAGCATAGGGTGGATTTCTGGGGACTTTTGGTATGTTACTCTACACCTTGAATAAAAACTTTGTGCCAAGTTTGAACTTTTGGGTAATTTTGTCTGGGTCAATGTGTAATTTGAGTGGCCTAATAAGTAAAAACCTTACATTCCTCCTTACGTTTTAAGTCCATTTCCAACCCAGTTTTTTTTTAAATAAAACTCGCGTTGGGTACCTCCCGCAGAACCTCTTCCAAAAAAAAAAAAACTTCCTCTACCTTTCTTTTTATAAGAGAAGAGGTAGGTTTTACCAGGTCCGGCATAGAGCCTTCATGCGCCAAGCCTCACCCATGTAAAACCATGCCGCCATCCTCAGCACCCCAGGGTACTCAGTCAAAAGGTGCCCGCCACCAACTTTGATGAGGTCAGCCTGTTAATGCTAAAATTGACAGGTATTGTACTTTGCAGCACAAAGAAAGAACCTTTTGCCGGCCCCCAGCCAGGCCGGCTAAAAATGGTTTCTTTTGCTGAAAAGTACAATACCTTCAAGCCCACCCTGCCTCCCCTCAGGTGTCACCTTTTGACGCAACTTAAGACATTGAGATGCCGAACCCTCCGGGGGACGCATTCTTATAGGGAGGATCGCGCACGCGAACTGAAATCTCAAGGCAAGGACAGCATCGTTGAGGCAACAATGCTAAAATTTACAGGTATTGTACTTTTCAGCAAAAGAAACTATTTTTAGCCAGCCTGGCTGGTGGCCGGCAAAATGTTCTTTCTCACTAAGGGCTATATTTGTTCTGTAACTGCTATTTTTGCCGCGTTGTTTCTATTTATTTCCCATCAAAAAATCTGTGCTGGAGGGCCTGAGAACCAACTTTTTTTTAAATAGCCTAAAATGTTCGTAGCGTTCAAAACTGCTAAAGATTGTTGGCATATTTATCACACTAGCGTCTCTGATTTATGTGTTAGCCGCTGCGAGCCTGGCAGCGCGAGTGAGGCAGCATAATTTGGAACATTAATTCACCACAAAGAATTTTGGAAAAAATCCAAAAATTCCCCCCAACGGTCCATACGACTAAGTGTCCCAGATTTAAAACAAACAATACAGAATTTGAGGGCAATCCATCCCAATTAAAAAATAAAGTAAAAAAAAACTTGGTGCCTAAATGTCAGAGTGTCTATTTGTCCAGTGCCTAATTGTTCGGTGCCTATGTGTCCTACATCCGTTTTTTTCACCCAGCTTTGGCCGCTGTAAAATGGGTTTTCAGGCGTTCTAGCAAGTTTCAGCCTTACATTGTTGCAGCTGTTGCATCTTTTCATGTATTTTTCGGTAATTGTCATCAAACGTTTCCCCATTTTATTCTTTTTCTCTTTCGGATGTTTTGGTGTCTTCGTGTAGTGGCTGGAATATAGGGGAAGTGCCGAATGCATTTGAGGGTGGAGGGAGGGGAAGTGGGTACAATAATTTCCCCGGTAAAGGTCAGCAGCGATAATGCTACCTAAAGAAATTTAGCGCACCGTTCTTTTTTAAAAATCTCATGCGTGACTATTGTAGTTAAACGTGCAAGCAGGAGTTACACCATAACGTATTTTTTAGGAACAAAAAGTTTTCAGCAACTCATTTTGGCCAACTTTTCATGTAACTTGCCAACATTGTTGGGGTGGGGCGTCCAGTGTATGAGACTAGGAGAGGAAGATTGGTAAACACGTACGCAGACGAGTTGTGGCCGGAATCTTGTGCGCGCAGGCCTACGTTGAGCGAATTGTATGTTATTCTGCTTCAAGATTTCGCTGCCAGGAGCAAGAGGAAATCTCTCTAGTGAGGTGTGTGGTGTACATCGCTCCCGGGGGCACAAGGGTCGACCAGGTTTGAGTTGTCAGGTTAAGCGCAGCAGATTGTTGAAGCGAATGTGTCGGTCTCGACCAAGAAGGTGTATGGGTGAAGTGGTTCTAAGCCAACAAGATTGTGGGGACAGCGACAGCATCGGTGGTGGTGTTCGTAAACTTACTCTTGGAACTTTTTGTCCAAGGTCTGAAATACAATTATACGATATGTTGGTAGGATATGTAGCAGTGATGGCGCTGTTTCACCGCAGTGAAGGGGAGTTGAGATTGTCTAGTCTGCCTGTGGTGAAGCGTTTTCTGAAAGGGGCATTTCATTTAAGAACTCCTGTGCCCCGGTTTGTGGTAATATGGGAATTGGCACGAGTAGCTGCATTTTTAAAGGGCTTGCATCTACCGATAAGTTTGTCGTTCAAGTGTTTAATGCTGAGGTTAACGATGCTGTTGGCGAACAGCAGGGCTAGCGAGTTAAGCAGCTTGGATCTCGAAGGGTGTGACGTTGCCAATGAAGAAGCAATTTTTGTGATCAGGAAGCACAAGATGGCTAGAGTACGGCTGCCGTAGGTTTTTCTTAGACTCCGTAAAAATGAAGATTGTAGGTTTGACTTACTGCGGTACTTAACAGGGTTCGCACAAGTCTTAAATTCCTTAAAAAGTCTTGATTTTAAAGGACTAAATTTAAGGCCTTGAAAAGTCTAGAATTTCAGCACTGTCGTTGATTGGTCTTCGAAGTCTGGAATTCAAAGCGTTTCATACTGTATTAAAATGTTATTGAGTATGTACTATAATTAATAAAATAGTATTTGTTAGCTTTGTTATTAAACATCAATTGTCGCGTAATTAAGAATTTTCTGTCGGCTGCTGGGGTGCGTGGTAGCTCTGAGCCCATCTGTCACAACGCTACCTTAGTGGAGTCTATTTTTAGCTTTCCCTCCTCACTCCCCTCACCAGCATAATTGACTTGTCCGGTCACTTAAGAAAGCGACAAAATCAAAAGTTTAGGCAGAATTTGCAGAACCTCCATCGTCTCAATTAATTTGGATAGTTGGAGAGGTAGTTTCTATTTTGAAAAGTGGAACATTCATTTGTAATTTGCTTTTATCGATTTTTTTTTTTAAATACGGAAATTGGTCCAACAGCCAATGCATACTTTTGGTTTGCATCATGATTTTTTCTGCGGCTTCATACCGCTGGTTTGCCCATCGTGCTGATGCTGAAGTATTTGTAATGCACTGGAAAAAATTCGTTGTAAATACGCAGTACTGTGTTCTTGGTCCTTAAAAAATCCTTACTTTAATTTCCATACCATTCGAATAAAGTCATAAGCAACTTAAAACTGCTGGCAGTTTTTATTGGCATGTAGGTTCAATTTTTTTTTTGTTTTCTAAAGTGAGTGGACATTGAAATCCTAACTTCGGCAAATCTAGCTTTGCAAAACGGTCGGCAAGTTCGTGTAGAAATTAGGAAACTGTTTTGTGTTGCATTGTGCACAGTCAATACGACATAATTATTCAACTAACTAGTGACTGCTTAAGTGGATGGAGTTTTTTTTATTTGGATACAGGAAAGTGATTACCTCTTCTGTTTTAACACTGGTTTGGCGACATAGACGTTTCACTTATGGATTAGTACAAATATATATTTTAGGGGGGGGGGGGGTAAACGTTAGTTGTGCATCCTTCCCCCCGAATAAATCTTTAGCTACGGCCTTAGTTGCATGTTTGGGGGAGGGGGTGGGGGAGTTAATGATCTTTCAAATGCCCCAGCCAAAATAGCCCCGTAATACAAAAAAATTCAAAATTAACGATGGTTGACTTTGACATTATTTTAAGGATCCATCCTGCAAAATTAAACCATGCGATTTACGTGACCTTCAACGAAGCTTTTAAGAATCAATTTATTAAAATATTAAAAGTTATTAGTTACTAATTTGTAAATTGACTTTAAAAAATCACATGGACTAATACAGTTATGATTTTTACAACGCAATTTAAAATTTAGCCTTAAATTTCAGTGTGCTGTGTCTTAAAAAGGCTTAAAAAGTCTTAAATTTAGCATTTGTGAAGCCATGCGAACCCTGGACTTAACCCTTTAAGTGCTACGTTAATTTTATTTTATATCTCCATAAAAGTAAGGGTAACCTGGACGGGACTCGAACTAGCAACTTGAAGGAGCTCTTTAACGTGAGGCACGCGCTTCTACCAACTCAACCACGGCCGTCTCTAGAGTCGACTTGTTAAGGGAACCTAATATTGCCATTTGTTGCCCATTAAACCTGTGCTTGTGTTTGGCTCGAGTTTGCTCGAGCATAGCACTTAAATGGTCTTAATAATGGTGGTAATAACCATTTAAATGTGTGCTCGAGCAAACTCGAGCCAAACACAAGCACAGGTTTAAGTATTAAAAACAGAGACCAAACTATGCGTGAGATGGGCAACAAATGGCAATATTAGGTTCCCTTAACAAGTCGACTCTAGAGACGGCCGTGGCCGAGTTGGTAGAGGCGTTTGCCTCACGTTAAAGAGCTCCTTCAAGTTGCTTACATCCGCCGAACGGAGTCGTTGTGAGATAGTGGGCCCTGGATGCGGGCAGAGGCTGGGTCGCCGTCTGTTATCATACATCAAACCATACCGCCTGGTAGTAGCACAGTCGGTGGCCCGGTGGATGTGCGAGATTAGGACGTCTGGCATTGACATTCAGCAGTTCAGAGGCTTCTCAGTGAGATCAGCAGTTACGGCGGCTGCTAGTGGTTGTGGGGCGACGCTTGCAGATCATGTCAATGACAAATTGGGCAACACCCTCGGTGTTCCAGGCACACTACCAGAAAGAGAGAGACTCGAGCCTGGCAGGGCTTCTTCTGCAGAGGATGCAGAAAAAGCTCTTAGGCTATTAAGCGAGGTAAAAGGAGGTAAAAACGTGTCTCCAGGTTTGTTGATAAGAATTTTTAGTCTTAGGAAGGTAGGCTAACGTAAATAATGAGCTGGTG
Organism: Lithobius niger; assembly: GCA_023313725.1. Lineage (NCBI taxonomy): Eukaryota > Metazoa > Arthropoda > Chilopoda > Lithobiomorpha > Lithobiidae > Lithobius > Lithobius niger. Next base: position 34,385 of record JAHWFP010232680.1, on the reverse strand, counting down.
AACTGCTCCATGTGTACTAATCTGGTTGGATACCAAAGTAGTTAACACAGCATGAAGGATTTCTAAGAAGGAGAAATGGAGATTCTACTAGTGTAAAGGCATTTGGCCAAAAATCCAGATTGGTTAGGATACCCGGCACCAAAGATCAAAAACTCGGGGAACAATTTTTTTTCTCTTAGCGCTCAGTAGCGCTACAGGCCTAACTGAAAGCCATCAACTTCAACTTGGTATAACTCCATGGCAAATGGTTCAAAACGATCCCCGTTTTCAATGCTTAATAGCGACGAACTCTGTATCCAACTCTGCGGAAACATAACTTTAAAATTTACCACCTACAATTAACTACAGCAATTTGAAAAACACTCCAAACTGAGCGCAACGCACGCAAATCACCGATCGCCATTTGCCGAAAAACAAAACTTGTACATTTGTTATTATTTATATTTTTTTTCTCGGGCATAAAGCCGACCAACTTAGTGTTGTTGTAGGAGGGGCTGCCAATCGGCACTCAACCACATAAATGTACTGAGGACCCGCATTCTACGTTTTTATTTTGAACTTCAATACCGGTTTTGGTTTGTTATGAAAACTTCGTTTGCACTCTGTCATTATTTGCGGCTGCAATAATGTTGTAAACTAAAATGCATTCTAGCATCTACACACGAGCTGGTTTATTTAATCCTTTGCTTAGTGCTTTTAAAAAAGCAATTTATTAACGTAACTTCTTCCCATGAACTCTACCTTGTCCAAAAACGGCATTTTTCTACTATTTTTATTTTACCGGACATATTCTCCAAAAAGTGTTTATCTTGTATTTATTTCAGAGCTCCGACCATAGCAACCTCATCCAAATGTGTATAAAGCCTTTCCTACTATTAAAACAAGCAATAGATCAGAAACCATCCTTCTATTAAACTTTAAAAATGATTTTAACAGCAAACTCCGTCCCCCCCCCCTTCCTTCAATAGTTGCGATACATACTATCGTAGTTTAAATTTATAGACCTATTCACGTTGCGAGTTCAAAACTCAGTTAAAGGCCTCCCAGTTCACAAAAGTCGGCAATTCCATTTGCTCGCCTTGCTGCCAATATTCCCTTCCAACCAGATTGCAGTATTCAATTCCCCGTCCACTCAGAACGCAAAGCTACCCTGCCCGTCCGTGCTTTCATGCCCACTTCCGGTAGTGACAGCCTGGCCGGTCCGAGTAAATTTCTCCACCTCCAGAGGTTTCTTTACCCCCCCCCCCCCCCTCCAGCAGTCCTGTCAGGAGATAGCCTTTGAAATGCCCTGCGTCTTGAGGCTTGGGAGGATGCCAGTTGCCTCTTGGCCAAGTGGCAGTTTCATTTTCGCTCTGGCGTCCCTTCCGAAGGGTTCCACTCTACCAGCAAGGAACTTACAGGAGTTCCGGCAGCTGAGTTCTCAGTACGCCGGTTATCAGCGCCTGTTTACTGATGGGTCGAAGTCAGACGTTGGCGTGGCGTGTGCTTGTGTGTGTAAGGGAGTTAACGGTTGCCCATCGCCTTCCATCAGGCTATTCTGTGTTTTCTGCAGAGCTTTTGGCTCTTGGTTTGGCGGTGGGGGAATGGATCCTTGACCTTCAGGGCACGCATTTCATTATCTTTAGTGATTCCATGAGTGCCCTGGAGTCCTTGGCGAATTACAATCCTCGGAACCCCTTGACACAACGTATCCAAGCTTTGCTTTCCCGCTTGCCTGGCCAGCGGAAAACCGTGCTTTTCTGCTGGATCCCGGGCCGTGTTGGGATAGCAGGGAATGAGCAAGCTGATTCTGCTGCGAAAGGGGCCCTTTCTGTCCCTCTCGGTAGGGATCACAGCCTTGTTCCCTCAGACGCCTTTCCAACTCTGTGTCTGAGGTTGCACGCTTTTTGGCAAACCTTGTGGGATGGACACGACAGTAATAAATTACGGGCCATTAAAGGCACTGTCTTCATTTTGCCGTGAGGAGGTTGTGTTGGCCCGTTTGCGCATTGGTCACACCCGACTTACTCACTGTTTCGTTTTGCGGGGGGTTGACCCTCCTGAATGTAATTGGTATCGACGGTAATTGATTGTCGCCATCTTAATGGTGTTCGTTGTCGTTTCCATCTTCCGCATGACATTGCGCGTCAGTTGGGCGATAAGTCTGTCCTCCTGTCCGGTGTTTTTCAATTTTTGCAGGAGGTACAGATGCATGACAAGATTTAGATTAGGGGTTTGAATAACATCTCTGTAATGTGTGGTGCAGTGGCAACCCGGACCACTGCACTGTGACTGAGGTTGGCGCTAATGACCACGTTGTCGACGCGCCATTAAGCCTCAATCCCCCCCCCTCATACTACTATGCGAGTTCCATCGTTAAGAAGAAGATGTCCGCAGTAAGTTACCAAACTGCAACCGAGATGTCAGTAACAAAACAAAAAGTTACTTTCCAAAAGATGTCTGCCTAGACGCTAACAACTAGGCCTACAATTCCCGATACAGCTTGGAGAAGGAAAGCAGCAACCCCAGCTTCACCAGATGTAAATTGGGCTAACCTGCAGAAGGTTGAAGTAGAAGTTCAACAGTATTTCGGAGGATCCACCCTGTTCCAAGGAAATAGAGCTCCAAAGCCCCAACTAGGACGTTTGTGTTCAACTTTCACCAGGAAGGGCGACCACAACAGTGCAAGGACGTTTTGTGCAAAGTCACCGTACGTTCACATGGCTCTACATCCAGGTCTACGATGGGAGGCTAGGATAGACGGACCACACAGCGATTGTGTTTTCGAAAAGGTTGGTTTACATAGGTTTGCTTTGGCCGCCAAGCCGAGTGTTTTATTTCGTGTATTTTATGCATTTAATACTCCACCAGAGTGCTACGGGTAAAAAGTGGATCTTGTGTTTAACCTAAGGGTTGTTTAGAGAAATGTTTACATTCATGCTCTAGCCCAACTTAACAGTTTAAATATTTTGCGGCTGCAATTTAATTCCTAAAAGAAATTCACGTAAAACTTGTTTCTGCTTGAATTAACGTTAAAACTTCCAACATGGAGGATTTACTAGAAATACTCGAAGGTATTCAAAACAAGGACCTCAAGAAGACCTGTTTAAATCTTGGTCTAACTGTCCGTTAAAATTCTTACTGTTGCTTACGAAGACAACAAAGTTTCGTTAACCGATGTTTCCGACGCTCTAGTGAGCGCCATTGAAAAGCGTAACAATGCTATTCAAAACAAAAAAGAGTTAGCTCTTAAAGAAAACGAATTGTTTCTGAAGGCCGAAGAGTTAAAACTTAAAGCTTTAGAGCTAGCAGAAGTAGATAAAGCTTGTGCTCATGCCGCAGCCGAAGCTGAGAAAATTCGTGCTCACGAATTAATGTTAAAAGATACGGGGGCCCAAAGTAGCGATGCCGCTAGAGCCCTAGAAATCCGTAAAATCGAATGTGAACTTGATCTAGCCAATAAACAAATTGAGTTAGCAAAATTATGAGCAGCAAGTGGTACTTCAAGTCCAGTTCCTGAAATGTCTAGTGTGAGTTCCGGACCTAAAGCCCGAAAGGTTTCTGATGCAGTTCGTTTAATTAACAACTGGGGACCGTAATCGGAAATTAACTCCTTTTTAAAAATATTTGTGAAAACCATGGAAACTCAACATATTTTAAAGTCAGAATGGGTCGTCGGTTTGCAACCCCTCTTAGGTGAAATTTTGGTTAAGGTGTGCGACCAAATGGATGCAGTAGATATACATAATTACGATCTAGTTAAAGTTAAACTACTAGAAAGGTTTGTTCAGACTAAGGAGTCAGTGCAGGCGCAGTTTAGAAGTTTGGAGAAAGAGCCAGAACAACTTTTCCACGAACACGCGTTCGAGTTGGAAACCCTATTTTGTAGGTGGTTGTCGTTAGCTGGTGTCAACAATAGTTTCGACAAGTTAGTTAATTTATTCCTCTTGGGACAGTTTACTAAGTCATGCCCGGTAGCACTCCGCAAGTGGTTACCCGACCAAGTCGAAACTGGGACACTGCAAGAGGCAGCTAAGTTGTGTGACGAGTACACAACCCGCAACAAGCAAATTTCTGCTGACGTTGCTTCCAAAACAGGCAAAGTGCAAACTAGGGCACAGCCAGGTGGACAGGCTTCTAAAGCCCCATCCAACTTTCGTGGTGGTAATAAAAATCACCAAACCATAGCTAAACCGGCTGGTTCTATGGAAAACAAACGTGACTCTACTGTTAGGGATTCCGCCAGCAGCAACAATGCTAATAAAGCATTTGATCAACCCCGCAAGCCCCGTGGAGATGGCACGTGTTTTTTTGTAAACGACCTGGTCATATTATCCGTGATTGTCGTGCACGTGAGGCACATTTTGCTTCTAATCCTGAGTCTAAACCCAACTCTCAGTTTAGCTGTAATTTTATTCAGTCAACCTCCTGAACTTGTCTTGTCTAAACACATCCATGAGTGGAGTGTGAACGGTGGTAAATGTTTAGTGCTAAGAGACACTGGGTCAACCCATGATGTCATTTCCAGAGATTTGGTTAAACCTCACCAATTCACGGGTGAGTACACCCACTGTAGCAACGCTCTCACAGAGCAGACTACAGCATACGCCATCGCAAAGATCGATGTGCAAACGCCCTTTGGGCCTTTATCTACAGAGGCCTTGGTTTCTGATCACATGGGAGATCACTTCCAAATGCTCCTTGGTATTCCCTTCCCAGATTGTTCTGGTAGAACGGGGATTAAAACCGTTACCCCCTTTTGCTATTGCAGTGACACATTCACGAACTCGTAGTGAACACAACTTCCGATTGTAAAACCAAATTATCGTGAAGTAGCATGCAGTAGTGATGATGGATCAGATAGTGAGTCTGACCAACGTGTGGTTACTCCACGAGCAGTGACAGAGGGTTTCAACAATCCTAAAGTAGATAGTTTAGATACTGCTATTCTAGGGCCCCAGACAGAACAGTTTTCAAAATTGTTAAATATTGATAAACCCACATTTGCCAAATTGCAACTTGCATGTCCGACTTTAAAACAATGTTGGAAAACTGCTGAACTCCCTGTCGAGCACAGGACGAAAACAAACAGTTTTTCGTTGATAAGGGATTGCTTTTTAGAAAGCCCTTTCGTACTTCAGGCAAGCCGTTAATAGAGAGACAGCTAGTGCTTCCTGAAGAGTGCCGAAATTTTGTCTTAGACACCGCATGCTAATGCATGGGCAGGCCATTTGGGCAGGTCAAAAACAAAAGACCGAGGGTTGACTAATTTCTATTGGCCACATTGCTTCACCGACATTGAACAATACGTGCAAACCTGTCTCACGTGTCAAAAGACTGGCAAAACGGGACAAAAATTTGTTGCTCCCATGGTGCTTGTGCTCATGGATGGTGAGCCGTTTAACAGGTACATTATTGACATTGTTGGGTCCATCAAGCCTACTAGTAAGGCTGGGTATAAGTACATACTTTCGTTACTTGACCCTGCAACAAAGTTCTCGGAAGCTGTTCTCCTTAAAGAGGCTAACAGCCAAAGTGTAGTGGATACACTTTTACAAATCTTTTCTCTACTAGAATTTCAGGAGAGCTCCAGTCCGACCTGGGCTCACCTTTCATCTCTGAACTCACAACTTTGTTTTTGGAGAAGTGGTGTGGAATTAAATGTATCAATTCCAGCGTCAACCACCCTCAATCAAATAGCGTGGAAAGACTACACTGTACGCTCAAAGCTGTTCTTAGAGCTATTTGTTATGAGCATCCCGAAGATTGGGAACGATGTTTGCCCTGCGCACTGCTCCTCACGACAGCACAGGCTTCACCCCTGCGGAGCTTGTTTACGGCCGCAACTTGAAAGGCCCACTTGACTTATTCAAGAATCAATGGATTGAACGATTTAAATATTCCCGTGAACTCTCTCAGGAGAACATCATTAAGTCACAACTTAAAAAGAACATTTTGCCGGCCCTCAGCCTGGCCGGCTAAAAATGGTTTCTTTTTGCCTAAAACATACTTAACCTGGTAATTTTAGCATTACATTCCTTGAGTGTGATGTTCCCCTGGAGGTTTCTTCCGGTTTGTAGACGTCTGCTTGTATATCCCACCGCGCATGCGCGGCGCGGTCCTCCCTTATAAAAGCGACAGCGCGCACGCTATCGGCATTCATTTTACTCTCAATGTGTCAGGCGGTGACTCGAGAGGGGAGGCAGGGCGGGAGTAAGGTTAAGTATGTTTTAGGCAAAAAAAAACCATTTTTAGCCGGCCAGGCTGAGGGCTGGCAAAATGTTCTTTCTTTATTGCCAAAACAACTTAACCCGGTAATTTTAGTAAACAAATGATGGAGTTCTTTACGGTGAAAAATTACAATATTTTCTGAGACTTTATGTCCAACTTGATTAACACTCATCTTCACCAAGTTAAGATATTAGATCGTTTAAAAACTCGATCTCACAATATCTTGCGAATTTTCGACAGCTTTAGCAAGTTTGGTGGTATAACTGCTTCACATCTGTCTTCCTCAGGCACTAAGTTTCAGTCCGTTCTCCGTCTCCAACTACGTCTTCATTTTGTGTTTTGAAAAACGGCGCCTTCCGTAGCCTCTCGTATTTACGCTGTTGCTTGTTCCAATGCGTTTCTAGGTGAGTGCTAACCTCTCTGCTTATTAAATGGCTAATGGTGGGATTTGATGGCCCTTGTAAATTCATTAATTTCTTGTGCTTTCTGGTGTGCTCAACAATAGCGAGGGACTCTAGTCCTCGTAGATGTGCGTCACTTCTGTTGTTAAAAATTAGGAGCGTCTCGGTATTTTTCCAGTCAATCGGATGCTTTGTCTCCATGCAGTGGGTGGCTATGCTGCTGGTTTCAACTTTGTTTCGTACGTCCGCATGGTGTTGTTTTACTCTCGTATGGATCCCTTTTCTGGTCTCTCCTATATATGTTGCTTCACACCCACCACATGGGATCCTATACACTCCTTCTCTCGTATTAGGGACTTCCTTCAGCATTCCCTCAATGTCTTCTGGTTCACATTCTTGGAGCTGTGCTTGTCGATTTCTCGTACTGGTGTTGTTGCAGTCTCTTTCATTTTGTTTTCGGCCCATCAGCTGTTCCTTCAGTTTCTTTCCATTCTTTAGGTAAGTGTCAATTCCACGCGCTCTCAGGACTCGCTGTATGCCACTGCTGACTCCTTTCAGGTACGTTATTCCTACTCTCCTTGGTGTTTCTATTTCCTTCACTGGTCTTTCATCTTCCTTGCACTTTCGTCGTCCCGCTTTGCCAACTCCAATTGCTTCCTTCATCAATTTATTCAGGAGCCCCGGTGGGTAGTCTAGCTCAATGAATTTTCCTTTTTGCTCACGTAGATGTGGCCATGCTTCTTTCAGGGTGTAGGATCTCTGAACAACTCGACGTACGAAACAAAGTTGAAACCAGCAGCATAGCCACCCACTGCATGGAGACAAAGCATCCGATTGACTGGAAAAATACCGAGACGCTCCTAATTTCTAACAACAGAAGTGACGCACATCTACGAGGACTAGAGTCCCTCGCTATTGTTGAGCACACCAGAAAGCACAAGAAATTAATGAATTTACAAGGGCCATCAAATCCCACCATTAGCCATTTAATAAGCAGAGAGGTTAGCACTCACCTAGAAACGCATTGGAACAAGCAACAGCGTAAATACGAGAGGCTACGGACGGCGCCGTTTTTCAAAACACAAAATGAAGACGTAGTTGGAGACGGAGAACGGACTGAAACTTAGTGCCTGAGGAAGACAGATGTGAAGCAGTTATACCACCAAACTTGCTAAAGCTGTCGAAAATTCGCAAGATATTGTGAGATCGAGTTTTTAAACGATCTAATATCTTAACTTGGTGAAGATGAGTGTTAATCAAGTTGGACATAAAGTCTCAGAAAATACCGGTAATTTTAGCATTACCAGTTGACCTCGTCAAAGTTGGTGGCGGGCACCGCCTGTACGAGCGCCCCGGGATGCAAGCAGGCTTTCCCCCATGAATTCTTTATCTGCAAGCGAAAAATTTGCACTTTATTCAGAACAATTGGGCTTGACAGGAATTTGGTCTCTTTTGTGGGAATTGGTGGCCCTGAAAAGTGTAAACGAGCGCCACCGAAAAACGCCTGTTTTTCAAAAATTTGAAATTTCTTTTTCTTGAGGCACCAAATGCCTCGCCGAGGCACATTTCGCCGTTTCTTTAATAATGAACCAAATCGGCTCAAACTTTCTACATACATAGCCTGTCCAAATACAAGACACTTGGGGAAGCCCAAATCCGGACTTTCCACCATTAAGAACCTTTAAACGACGTTTGAAGATCATCTCAAAGCCACTACAGCATACCTTCAACGTGGCCGCCATTGTAAAAACTCTGTATTCTTGTATTCGCATTTTATTCCTTTTCTTTTAGGGCAAAAAGCCCGAACATACTAGCTTAGTGTATTGTACGAGGATTTATGTACAGACAACCATTTTGAAGTGTGATATTTTTTATTGTGTTTGTCGGCCGCAATCCTTATGAAAAATTTCCACAACGATCGAATTTTAACTTTAAAAATTTTAAACGTTAAATGTTCTCGGTAACTTAATGCGTTATAGCATTCAACTAAGCTAGTTTATTTAACCGCATTTATACTTTATTTATATTCTTTTACCCCCAGAAACGCTACCATATGTCCAAACGTATAAACGTATTACGACCTGGCATTCTACCGGACACGATTTTTTCAGTGTATATATGTTTATTTTAGTTCTCCTCCGACCTGACTGAGACCTACCGAAATCTGCAAATAGCTTGATCTACTATTAAACACTAAAAGAATTCTTAAAATGATCTGTTCAACCCAATTCCGAAAGTCAAACGGTGCAAAAACTTCGAATCCTCCATTTTTGCCCCCCTCCCCAGCCAAAACTAGTTGTGGTGTTTAACACCGCAGTTTACCGTTAAAGCTTGTTTAATTTAATAGTAATGTTCTATGCATTACCTAAAGCCAAGTAATAAGCTTTAACAAGAGCCAAATCACGTTGCAATCATGTAAATATAGAATCCGTAGCCAATAATTCAAAATAAAGGCCTATTTCCGAAAGTTCAATTGAGTAAAACTCAAAACAGGCCTGTCTTTTCCATCCCTACTCCTTCAAACGGCTCTGCACCCAGTTCCTTTGTTCACCCGACTTCTCCTCCCACTTTCCATTGTTCTCGAGGCCCTCAGCCAATCAGACCCCCGCAGCTATCCTCGACGTCCGCGCTTTCCCCCCTCTCCAGCATAAAACCCTCCAGCTCAAAGCATCCACAGCACAGCTCACAGATCTCAAGCTAGAGAAGGGTCACGCCAGTCGGGAGTGGAGACGCCACGTCCGGAGAATGCCATGCCGGGCACGATGGTAGTGGTTCGTATGTTATAGTTTAGCTTTTGAAAGTTTAATTTAGGACCCCCATATTCTAAATTTTAGTTTAATTGTAACTTAACTCTCTAGCTAGAGAATATTATGGTGGAGACGCCGGTAGCGGCATCTTAGGTTTCCTCTCCCCATAACGTCAGAGTGGTTCTCTTTCTAAAAACCAAATTTGCCCAGTTTATTTTAAATGGATTTTTAATCTAAACTAAATGACGGTTTGATCTTTTTGTTCTTGGAAAACTTAGAAACATAACTGTGGACGGTTGATCGTGTATGAAACATACTGTCAGATAGACTTCAATCAGTTGCGGCTGTCAAGTCTTGCGGGTGTCTCCGGGAGCACTCATGATTTACTTTTTCTATTGTGAAAATTTAACTTTTATTCAAACCAAGTGTGTTTGTCTGATTTTGTGAAATACTAAGTGTATATTCAAACTTGCTACTTTTGTAAATGCAAACTTGTTCCCTATTTAATTAATTGGTATTCAAAAGCTTTCAGAAGCAAACCTTAATGTAAAGTGTACTTTCATTCTCTGTTGCAAAAATAAAACCAGGAGTTTTAAGCTTCAGTCGTTTGCTAGAATTGATTAATTGTATTTTAGTGTAAAATTAAATATGTAGCCCATCTTTAGATTTTAGCTAGTTAAACAGTTAAATCCACCGTTGGTGGCAGCGATACCGACAGTTTAAGGTTAGGCCCCTTTGATTTGGACCAGCGCTTCATCCCCCGTGCTGGGACAGTGTCCATGCTGTGTTGAATAACGTAAAAAGTCGTCATTAACACCGATTAACCTCAAGCTGAAACTCCACGTACACCAGGGAAACCGGGGGCGTTACAAGCACCTAAGCCGTCGTAGCGTTCGCCGTTACAAAAGGACCGTTGTTTGAGGCTCTTGCTTCTGGCTGGATGGAACTTGCTTCCTTCATGGATCTTGCTTCTGCTCCGTTTTGAGTGCTTAAGGGGGTTTGACCACGGTTCTGGCTGCGACGATCGGTCCCAGCCGATGTAGTCCGGAAGTAGCCGATGTAGTCCGATGTGAAGGTGGACTGGTGGCGCCACGATGCTGCTGCCAGGATTTCTTCGATTGGGGTGGCGTTGTGGTGGGCCCAAGATGTGGAGATAGCTCTTACTTCGTGTGCCACTATTCTCATGCTCTTGCTCAATCCGTGTTTGTCGTAAGCTGCTTCGATTGTTTTCTTGATCCAGCGTGACACCCTCGCGGCTGTTGTTTCGCCGGTTTGGAGGTCCACTGGAAGGAAGAGTTGATTTCTGCCTCTCCGTATGTCTTCGTGTGAGTGCGGGCTAGGTAGAAGCGGAGAGCTCTGACTGGGCATAGGAGGCGTTCAGGTTCGTTCCCAGTGAGGTTCGAGAGGGCAGGGAATGTTATGGGTTTCGAGGGTTCAGATGGTTTTTGAGTTTTGGCTCTGAAGGACGCTCTTGGGAAGAGTGTGACCATTAAGAAATTCGGGCCGAAGATGCAGTATGCCGGGTCTGCTGAAAGGGCTTGAATCTCGGAGCATCTTAGACTTGCTGCCAGTCTTACGAGGAAGACAGTTTTGTGCGTCATGAGGTGGAGTGAGCTGTCTTGCATGGGTTCATAGGGGTTCTCCATTAGTGATTGTAGGACGATGGAGAGGTCCCAGTCGGTGACGGAACGTCTTGTGGTAGGTCGATCGTTTTCGTATGAGTGTAGTAAGGCAGAAATTCGGTAGTCCAAGCCAGTAGCGCAGTGCGACCGGCAGCTTTGAAGACGGAGCTTAATGCAGACCGGTAGACGAGGATGATGGAGCCTTTGAGTTTGTCAGTGTTGAGCAGGTCACCGAAGAAGCTTAGGAGTTCGGGAAGAGAGGGGTTGAGTGGATTTGTACGTTTTGCGATACACCAATGAATCCACTTAGACCAGTGGCTGTCATACATGCGGTTTGTTGATTCTCTGGTTGCTTTGGATGTGATGCGTTCAGCCTCTTCTTGATGAATGCCAGCCTTTTTGAGGAGTTTGATGATAGTAGCCGCCCATGTAAGTTTAGGAGTGGGAGGTTCGGGTGCAGTTTTGTTCCTTTCTGTTGAGACAGGAGATCTGGTAGAAGAGGGAGACTTCTTGGGGTGTCGACTGCTAGGTTTAGGAGGAGCGGGAACCAGGCTGCAGACGGCCAGAGGGGGGCTATTAAGATGAATAGGCCCTGGCCTGCTTCTATTTTCCGAAGTACTTGTGGAAGCAGTTTGAAGGGTGGAAACAGGTAGGCGAACAGATTGTGCCATGGGAACGTGATAGCGTCTATTGATACTGCTGAGTCGTCCGGAATCGGGCTGATGTAGTGGGGAAGTCTGGAATTGTGCCTCGTGGCGAATAGGTCCAGCATTGGTCTGTCCCAGATGTTGAAGAGAGATTCGCAGGTGGATTTCTTGAGGCACCATTCGCCTGCTGGTGGTTTCTGGCGTGAGAGAGAGTCTGCAATCACATTCCTGTTGCCTGGGATGTGAAGTGGTGGGAGGGTGATGTGTGGCATGCACAGATTGAATTGTGGAGCGATCTTGATTTCGTTCCGCCTTCTTTCCTGATGTAGGCTAGGGCTGTTGTGTTGTCGGCCTGGATCTGTATGACCTTGTTGACCTTGTTTTTGATTAGTGAAAGGAAGTGCCTGAGGGCTAGAAGGATTGCCCGTAGTTACAGTCCGTTGATGTTGTTCTTTGAGGGTGGCAGGCCACAAGCCCAAGATTTCCTGGTTGTGTAGGTGTGCTCCCCAGCCAGTGCTTGATGCATCCGTGAAGATTTTGTGTTCGGGTGGAGATTCCTGTAGAGCGACGGATTTCGACAGATTTGTGACGTCGGACCACCAGAGGAGGGATTCGAAGGGGAAGTCCTTGTTGAGCGGGATCTTTCTGTGCGGATTGTTTTGGTTGATTGAGTGGTTGTCTATCCGGTAGTGATGGAATGGTCTTACCATCCACCGGCCGTAAGGGACCAGGTTGGCCATTGCGTCCATCTTTCCGATGAGGGAGTTCAGTTCCCGGGCGGAGAAGCTTGGTTGGAGGCGGAAAAGACGTATGTGATGTAGGAGGACTTCTATACGTTCTGGAGACGGGGAGATTGATGCCGATCGAAGGTCGAATGTAGCTCCGAGGAACGTGAAGACTTATTCTGGAAGGAGTCGTGACTTTGCAAGGTTTACGCCAAACCCCAGGCTGTTCAGCAAGTTGATGGTCTTGTCCCTGTTGAGTTCCAGTTGGGAGGGGTCTGGGTCTGGGTTTGGCCTGTATTTGGTGCTGGTGAAGGTTCGCCAGGATTGGTTTTAGGACTAAGGTGAAAATCCTCGGGGCTGCATTCAGGCCGAAGGGGAGGCAGCGGAATTCGAAGACTTTCAGGTCGTAGATGAAACGAAAGTAGTGGGTGAATGCTGGACGAAGGGGATATGAAGGTAAGCGTCTTCCAGATCGATGATGACTATCCTGTCGTCCTGCTTGAATGATAGGCAGATGGAGTCTAGGGTCTCCCATCTTGAAGTGTTCGTTTTGGATGAACTTTTTGAGGGGTTTCATGTTGAAAATTAGGCGTAGACCTCCTGATTTCTTTGGGCGGGTGAAGATCGAACTGTAAAATCCCGGGCCTGGGTTGGGCAGTTGGCGTATTGCCCCCTTCCGTAGCAACTCCGAAACTTCGTGCGACAGGGAAGCTGTCGTTTGGGGCGAGAACTCCCATGGAGGGGATGGCGACAGCGGCGGTGATGTAGGAACGTCGGACGAAAGCCGTGTTTGATAATCGATAGGATTTCCAGGTTGGTGGTTAATTCTTGCCAGGCCGGAAAAAAGTGGCGTAGTCTGGCCCCGACTGGGAGACCAGCGAGGTGCAGGGCGTCATTGTTGATTTTTTCGCTGCGTTCTTCTACCCCCGGGGGATGAGGGTCGGCTCCTTTGGTCGGGGGTAGCGGCGCGCTTCTGTTGGGAGCGTTGGCCGAGGCGGGAGCGAGGAGCGTCGGAATGAAAGGGCGGCTGACTTCGTTGTTGAGGAGCGGCAGTGTCGTCCGGGTGGCTATAGGATGATGCCGTGTTTTTGTGCCAGTCGTCGGTGAGGCGGGGGTTGGCTTGTTTGTTCCTTGAGAACGGACGGTTCGAGGGCATGGAATTGTTTTTGCGGTCTTGGTTTCTTCGAGACGTCAAGATAAGGAGCAAGTGTCAGGATCAGTCCCCGAAAAACTGTCTCAGACTCGTGGATCAGTTGATTTCTTAGACGATGTCGTGTGGAGAAGTTTAGGTTGTTTGCCGACGACAGGGCGATGTCACGGAGGAGGAGGGTGTTATTGAACAGTGCTCTTGTCGCCCAGTTCATGGCGTGGTAGGTGGTGAAGTTGGCTTTCTGGAAGAGTTGGGAAATAAGGGACGGCAAGTTCTTGAGCTCTTCTGGAGTATTGTCGGACGACTGCTTCTCGCATAGAGCGTTGATGGCGGTGTGGAAGACTGTGTGCTTGGGAGGCCGCCTGTAGGCTTAGCCGTAAACATTTGTCGTTTTCGTACAGCACGAAGGCTGGCATGTCGGCTTTCTTGGGTATAGACATCGAAGTGCCGAAGTCCATCTTGATTTCGCTGCTAATAAATTCGCATTCCGGGTAGGTTTCGAAATTGTGGGGGTTTGTGGCGCCGTCTCCAAAGGATCGGAAGAAGCAGTTCTCTCGGCCAGGGCGTGGCGTAGGGGGTTCCGTGTCGAGAAGAAGGGGATCGGCTTTGCCTAGAATGGAGCCTTCGTTGCGGAGTAGACACGTTAGGAATGTCGTTGACTGACCCAGGAGGCAGCGGGGCTTGGTGTCCTTGTCTCCCGAGGCAAATCCAAGGCCTGTTGTTAGGCCACGGTTGATGACAGGAGCGTCCGGTACCTTGGAGGGCTTGAACAGGAAGCAGTCCGGGACCGTCTGCTCGACAGTCTTTAAAAGAGCTGGGAGTGACAGGGTGGCTTCGTCAGGAGTGTCGTCCGGGAACCTGATGCGTTTCTCGGCAGCAGGGGCGGGTGACAGCGGGTGATGCGACGACAGTGTGTCGTCCGACTTGCGCTTGGGTGCTGTGGCTGCGAGTTTCGGTCCGGAAAATGGGCGAGTGTCGCCCGGCAGAGGTTACGCTTGGCAGCCCGGTAGGAGTCTTTGGCGGCTTGAAGGTCTTGTCGGAGGGACGACAGATCCAGCGTTTGACACTTAGAAACAAGCCTTTGTGACGTTTCCAGTCCTAAAAGCTCCCGACTTAAGTCAGACTTACATTTTGCAAAGTTCACCTCCTCTCCTCTCCTCCTCCTTCTGAACGTGGCATGGGTTGCATTTTATCCCAGGAGTTTGAAGAAGAGAAACATCCCTGTCTTTACGTTTCACGTCGCAAAACTATGGGACGACTGAAAAAGAATGCGCGTGTTTGATCTGGTCTGTTGCCAAATTGCGTCCCTACATCTATAATACAAAATTCGTCATAGAATCAGATCATAACCCGCTGCATTAGCTCAAGCAAATGTCTGGTAAAAACCCCAGAATGCTTAGATGGAGCCTTACTCTCCAAGACTACGACTACATAGTCAGATACAAACCTGGAAAGTTTAATTTAAATCCTGATACCCCAAGTAGGTATTTTATCTAACTTAAAAACAGTTGAGTTTTTATTATTTAAAAGCTAAACCAGTGGTGGAGCCAAAAAAATTTGCTCTGCTCCTTTTTACTTTTTCATATATTTTCTTTAATTGTTAGGAGGTACGTTGTCAGGGCAACCTCACTCAAAGAAACTGTCAGCTTTTCCCGTTTCGGACCCTTACACGTAAATTTTAAGTGCCAATGTTTACTCTTTTTGTCATTATAAACGCCTCCCTTTGCGGGAGGATAATTACAGAGATTGTACGACACGTTATTAATATTCATTAGGAATATCTGTGGGAATCTAGTGGTTCCTGGCTAACTCCTCTTAAGGTATTTACGAAACATTTTTCCCTAAAAAATTTGTCTGTCTTACCTCTGAGGGCAAAAGGTTAACCCTGTCGTTAAAAGGTCGTTGGTTATTATCCATTTTAAAACTTCCCAGCGTTGTTAAAATTATGTTAAGTTATGGGTTATACCTAAAAACCCTTCAGTGTGAGAATTTTTATGTAAAACAAGTTGTTTGGTAACCTAAAACCATCCCAGTGGTAATCTGTTAACTTTAAATAGAGCTTACGGTTTCTCATGCGCTCACAGTACCCTCTATTCCGATCCTTAACGCAAGCTAGGTCCTGAGGAATGCGCCTTGAGGTTTTTTTCGATGCTTTCCTGAATAATAAAAATAGCATTCTGTGCACGGCTGACGAGTTAGAGCATTAAATGTTGAGATCGTATCATTTAACAGTAAACAGTTACAAAAAAAAACCTAACATGTACCTTTAATTTTCGTCCAGTTTCGAAAATAGTGGGGTTTTTTCCAATGTAATTTCTTACTCAAATTAATCTCGCCGAAAACAACGTCAGTTCCCCAAAAACACAAAATGGCATTTTAATTTTTGTATATGTAGTGTTTATATAACTTTGTATTGGATACAAAGTTAGGACTAAGTAGCTCAAAACTTTAGACTTCTTATTTTTTCGACGAAATAGAAGAGATTGCTTGAATTGTGACCTTTCATGCAAATTTTGATTATGTGGTTTGGCGACTTAAGTTTTAAGCATTCCTGCGTGCACTAACTTTTTTTCCAGCTTTTACTTCGAGTTCAACATGAACCCTAAGTAAAATCTCCTGTGTGGGGGCATGTAAAAGCATTTGGCTAAAAATCCAGATTGGTTAGGATACCCGGCACCAAAGATCAAAAACTTGGGGAACAATTATTTTTCTCTTAGCGCTCAGTAGCGCTGTAGGCCTAACTGAAATCCATCAACTTCAACTTGGTATAACGCCATGGCAAATGGTTCAAAACGATCCCCGTTTTCAATGATTAATAGCCATGAACTCTATATCCAACTCTGCGAAAACAGAACTTTAAAGTTCACCTCCAACAATTAACTACAGCAATTTGAAAAACGCTCCAAACTGAGCGCACTGCACGTAAATCACCGATCGCCATTAGCCGAAAAATAAAACTTGTACATTTGTAATTATTTATATTTTTTTTCTCAGGCATAAAGCCGACCAGCTTAGTGTTGGTGTAGGAGGGGCTGCCAATTGGCACTCAACCACATAAATGTACTGAGGACCCGCACTCTACGTTTTTATTTTGAACTTCAATGCCGGTTTTGGTTTGTTATGAAAACTTCGATTGCACTCTTGTCATTATTTGCGGCTGCAATAATGTTGTAAACTAAAATGCGTTCTAGCATCTACACACGATCTGGTTTATTTAATCCTTTGCTTAGTGCTTTTAAAAAAGCAATTTATTAATGTAACTTCTTCCCATGAACTCTACCTTGTCCAAAAAACGGCATTTTTCTACTATTTTTATTTTACCGGACATTTTCTCCTAAAAGTGTTTATCTTGTTTTTATTTCAGAGCTCTGACCATAGCAACCTCATCCAAATGTATATAAAGCCTTTCCTACTATTAAAACAAGCAATAGATCAGAAACCATCCTTCTATTAAACTTAAAAAATGATTTGAACAGCAAACTCCGTTCCCCCCTCCCCCTTCCTTCAATAGTTGCGATACATAATATCGTAGTTTTAATTTATGGGCCTATTCACGTTGTGAGTTCAAAACTCAGTTCTTAAGGCCTCCCAGTTCACAAAAGTCGGCAATTCCCTTTGCCCTTCTTGCTGCCAATATTCCCTTCCAACCAGATTGCAGTATTCAAAGCTACCCTGCCCCACTTCCGGTAGTGACAGCCTGGCCGGTCCAAGTAAATTTCTCCTCCTCCAGAGTTCCTCTAACCGGCCCCCCCCCCGGTTGCTCTCGTACAGGTACGCAGTTTCCCTCCTACCCGGCTGCCAAACAGCTGGTATAAAACTCGGCTCCAGAGGGAAATCTTTAGCATTGCTTACTGATCTCAAAGGCTAGAGGTTGCTACGCCGGTCGGAGTGGAGATGTCCCCCAGGGTCCGAATGTTGCCATGCCGGGCAAGGTAGCAGTTCGTTGGTAACTAGTCTAATTTTTTGAAAGTATTCTTTTGGACATTATTTCTAAATTTATAGTTCTTAAAACATAAACTTAACTTCTAACTTTGAGACCGATTGTGGATAGTTAACCGCCATCGGCATTTCTGGCCTAGAACTACCACAACTTAGGCGTTTAAGGTCCCCTTCCTAAAAACCGGCTTTATTTCGTATTTATGTTGAACACAGGTTCATCTAAATAATCAAAATGGTTTAATCGTAGAGCTTAGATATCTTTTAGGTTGTGTACCAGGTTTACCATTTGAGGTAGTTTGATCTTTAGTAGTGGCTTTTGAAACATAACTTAGACTATTTTACAAATGTAAGGTGCATTATGTAACTTAGAGTCCGGTGACTTGAACAACTTTTCTAATCGAAATTTTATTGTAGTGTATGAACTTTTAATTCATTCATTTCTTGCTAATTTTAATGTAAATCATCGTGTGCTTTATTTTAAATCTTTCAAAAATATTTTTGTAACCTATAGTGTTCCAAATGTAGTGTGAAGTTAAACATGTTCTATTAAAAAAAAAAACCAAGCGTTGTTTTAAACGACAGTCTGACTTCGTGTAGATTTAATTGTACGAGTAAATAACTAAAATCATTTTTATTTAACTCCAAGCCTGCAATTAAACACCCATCGTGGTGGCAGTGAACCGTTAGATAATTAGTATCATAGAAACTTAGATAGGACATGGACGCTCCTCTCCTAACCATGCAGTAGACACTGCAGTGCTGTATATTCCGCAAAAGTCAAAACAGTCACCTTGGGATACTAGTTAAGAATTCGCCAGTACACCAGATGTCGGTGCCTATCTGAATAGCACCTAACGTGACAGGTAGCGCCGCTACACTAGAGAACTTGTTCTTGCTGGAGAATCTAAGTTCTCCAAGTAGAATCAGATGACGGTGAGTTAGCTTCATTCCCTGCCCACCTCTGCTGGCGTAGTTGTTCACCAGGAAGGCAAAAGACAATGGTGGATAGGAGCGTGGAGGCGAGGTGGAAGGGAACCGGAAGTGACGCAGTTTGAATAAATTAGGTTTAAATATTCATGTAAAAGGGGGAAAATGAGTGCCGTAAAGGAAAGGGACATCCCAAACTAGTTAACACGGCATTGTTGGATTCTACTATGAGAACAAGTTCTTTGGTAGGATCTCCATTTTTCTTCCGTATTCGGCTCCTCTTGAATTTGGATCTTGTCTAAAACCAACCAGACTGATTCCAACAACTTAGAAACAGTTAAAGATACAAGAGGATATTTAGAGGGTGGCTATTCTAGCTCACTCTTTACCAATGTGATACATTCTGCTGCTTCCGCTTGCATCTAAGCCATTAGGGATCCTAATTGCAGTGGATAATTTGCTACGAAGAACATGAACGAAGCTTCTCTTTGTCTCCGAAAGGCAACGGAAATTTCCTCGGACGCTTTCAACTGTTAAGTCCGGGCTATGGCTAACTCTATGCTTTTCCAAAGATTCAGGATCTTCGAACTTAGCCTTTTCATTGTGCCACTTCCCTTTATTGAGGAGGCCTGTTGTAAATTGCCCCCAAGCGCTCTGCAGACTGCAAGTCTGTTCCAAACAATCCGGCTCCTCGACCGAAGAAGTTACCAACTCAAGGCAAAGGGAAGTGGGAACAGTTCTAAGATAATCCGCCCTTTCGAGGGGCCGTGGAAAAGGGAAAAGGCTCTCAAGTCATGAACGCACCCCCGAAAGAAAAGAAAGAGCGACACCCAGAAAGTCTTGTGCAGGAAAATGAAGGAAGAAGTGCTGACGACTTACTCCCCTCGTTCCATCTAAGACATCATCTGGATTCGGATGGTGGCCGCTTGACATGTCATGCAGAAGCTTGGACCGAAATGCCCAACGACCCGTGGCTCTTGTCGGTGATTTCAGACAGCTACCAACAAAGTTTTCAGTCCCCGAAGTTCACACTGTTACCTCCTTGGGGAACAAATAACAACATGGATCCTCTTCTGCGTAGAAGGCGGCGATCGAGCCCAAGCAAATGGGAGGGAACCGTATGAACTTCAATCTAATGATCTTAAACAAGTTTATTTAAAACAAGAGTTTTACGATGGAAGCCCTGTCTTCCATTCGAAATTCTATGAACAATAAGGAATATACGAAATTAATAGATATTGAAGACGCTTACCTACACATGCCACTTCACCCGAGCGTCTTACACCTCTTCGGGTTTGTCTTCCAGGAAAAGGTTTTCCACTTCAGAGCCCTACTCTTTGGATTAGCGATGGCACCAATGGTAAAATTTAATTGGATAGGTACTCGGGGATAAAAACAGGTTCACATCCATTCAAGCCGAGGGAAGGGGAAAACCTATATTTTTTTAATAAAAACTGCAACAGACAGACTGGGCACAACTTTTTTTTCTAATTCAGCACTTTTTTTCAGTCAGGAATAACCACAAAGCTTCTGTTGCATTTTCTTGTGAGTTAACTACTTTTTTAGCCTGTATTTATTGGCCTACAAGCAAAATATGATAATCCAACTTCTGTAGTTCAAATGAGAATCATGCTTACGATGCCTCATGTAGTGTTTCATACGAATTCGAGTTGCACAGTGGACACTTGACCATACATTATAAATGAATAAACTAAGTGTCATTCAAGTTTAGAAAGAACAGAGAGTATGCTGGTGCAAACGAAAATACAAGATTAACACCTCGAAAGGTCCATTACATTTTTTCTGTGCTGCTCAGTCCCTTACATGTTCGAACTCGAGTTTAAGCTTCAGCCCTAAGTAAGACTAGTGTTGTCTTCCAACTTGATGGTGGGTTTATCTAGTCTGCAGGGGTGCTGCTGAAGGATCCTGGAAAATTTAAGATTTTGAGGGTTGGGGCTAAGCTAATCCCCCTCCCCTTCCCCCTCCATTAAAATTTCAGTTTTGGGAGTTCATCGGCTGCGTTTCAGCTAAAATTCTTTACAGGAGGAGGCCTTCCAGGAATTCACCAGAAATTACTTGGAATTTACTGAGCATTATTTGGGCTTGCCAGTGCTGGGAGTTTACTAGAATTGATTGGAATTACTAGGTATTTATTTGGAATTGCGAAGAATACTACAAATTATTGTGGAATTAATAGAAATTTTCAAGGATTTGCTAGAAATTTCTAGGAATTACCTGGAATTTGCAAAGTATCATGAGTAATTATTAGGTAACTGGGGAAAAAAGAGAGTTTACTAGGAATGGTGGAGAATTACTAGGTATTTACTGACAATTGCGCAAAATTACTATGAATTACTAAACATTTACTGGAATTAGGAATTCCTGATTATATATAGATTTTTTCTTGATAAAAAATCGCCATGACTTACCCTTAGTACAGATCTAAGGCATGTAAAACTTCGGGCTTTCCAAAAAAAAAAAAAATACGCGTTTCTCTAATTTAGCAGACTTTATTTACAATTATAAATCTTCCGCCAATTATACAGTTTAATATTTTTCATGGTAATAGCTGATTTGGCTATTGCCTAATGCAGTTTAAAACTCACATCATTTTAAAGCTTCTTAAGATTAATTTAGGGAGGATTAGCTAAACTAATCTTAATGAGATTTAAATTCAGGTGAGTTTTAAATTGAATCAGAGTGATTTAAGCACATACTGAAGGTAAGTATTTTAGGATAGTAAAAACTAATTTTAAGCTTGTTAAAATTTTCGTTTTTTTTTTAATTTGTTTTAACATGGATATCAATTTCCTCAAGAACCATACTGATAGGCACTTTTTTTTTTATTTCAGCCAGGCTTAGAAGAAGTTGTTAAGAAATGCCGAGGAGAGAATCTCTTCTTTTCCACTGATATTGAAACCAATGTTAAAGAAGCAGAGCTTATATTTATCTCTGTTAATACCCCAACAAAAACCTTTGGCGTTGGAAAGGTAATAAATTATTAATAATTTCTATGTTTAACGAAAAAACCGGCATTCTATGTTTAACCTTCACAATCAACAGTGGTGTGTAAATAGCCGTCCAGTTCCAGTTTTGTTGGCTCACTTAACCAAGCCTGTGTTCGACACATGTTTATTTCCTTCATGTAGATTGTAACGGCGGACGCTACGACGGCTTAGGTGCTTGTAACGCCCCCGGTTTCCCTGGTGTACGTGGAGTTTCAGCTTGAGGTTAATCGGTGTTAATGACGACTTCTTACGTTATTCAACACAGCATGGACACTGTCCCAGCATGGGGGATGAAGCGCCGGTCCTAATTAAAGGGGCCTAACCTTAAACTGTCGGTATCGCTGCCACCAACGGTGGATTTAACTGTTTAACTAGCTAAAATCTAAAAATGGGCTACATATTTAATTTTACACTAAAATACAATTAATCGAGTCTAGCAAACGACTGAAGCTTAAAACTCCTGGTTTTATTTTTGCGACAGAGAATGAAAACACTTTTACATTATAGTTTGCTTCGAAAGCTTTTGAATACCAATTATTTAAATAGGCAACAAGTTTACATTTACAAAAAGTAGCAAGTTTGAATATACACTTAGTATTTCATAAATTCAGACAAACACACTTGGTTTGAATAAAAGTTTCAAATTTTCACATTAGAAAAAGTAAATCATGAGTGCTCCCGGAGACACCCGCAAGACTAAACAGCCGCAACTGGTAGTAGTCTATCTGACAGTATGTTTCTTAAGATCAACCGTCCACAGTTATGTTTCTAAGTTTTCCAAGTACAAAAAGATCAACCTCCCTTAGTTCCCTCGAGAACTCTTCTAAGTAATAAAAAGCCCGGCAATTTTACACTTAGGCATCAGTTTGTTTCAATTTGACTTCCACAAAGATCAAACCGTCATTTAGTTTAAATTAAAAATCCATTTAAAGTAAACTGGAAAAATTTGGTTTTTAGAAAGAGAACCACTCTGACGTTATGGTGAGAGGAAACCTAAGATGCCGCTACAAGCGTCTCCACCATAATATTCTCTAGCTAGAGAGTTAAGTTAAGTTTTAAACTAAAATTTAGAATATGGGGGTCCTAAACTGAACTTTCAAAAGCTAAACTATAACATACGAACCACTACCATCGTGCCCGGCATGGCATTCTCCGGACATGGCGTCTCCACTCCCGACTGGCGTGACCGGTCTCTAGCTTGAGATCTGTGAGCTGTCCTGTGCTGTAGAGGGAGGGCAACTGGGGCTTTTTATGCTGGAGCAGCGGATTTTCTGGACCTTAGCGCGGACACCGAGGAGAGCTGCGGGGGTCTGATTGGCCGAGGCCCTCGAGAACAATGAAAAGTGGGAGGAGAAGTCGGTTGAACAAAGGGACTGGGTGCAGAGCCGTTTGAAGGAGTAGGAACATGTAAAACGGAAAAAGATAGGCCTGTTTTGAGTTTCACTCAATTGAACTTTCGGAAATGGGCCTTTACTTTGTATTATTGGCTACGGATTGAATATTTACATGATTGCAACGGGATTAGGCTCTTGTTAAAGCTTATTACTTGGCTTTGGGTAATGTCTAGAACATTACTATTAAATTAAACAAGCTTTAACGGTAAACTGTAGTGTTAAACACCACAACTAGTTTTGGCTGGGGAGGGGGGCAGAATTGGGTAATTCGACGTTTTTGCACAGTTTGACTTTCGGATTTGGTTTGAACAGATCTTTTAAGAATTCTTTTAGTGTTTAATAGTAGATCAAGCTATTCGTAGGTTTCGGTGGGTCACAGTCAGGTCCAGAGGAGAACTAAAATAAACATATATACACTGAAAAATTCGTGTCCGGTAGAATGCCAGGTCGTAAGACGTTTTACGTTTGGACATATGGTAGCGTTTCTGGGGGTAAAAGAATATAAATAAAGTATAAATGCGGTTAAATAAATTAGCTTAATTGAATGCTATAACGCATTAAGTTATTGGAAACATTTAACGTTTAATGTTTTTAAAGTTAAATTCGATTGTTGTGGAATTTCTCATATGGATTGCGGCCGACAAACACAATAAAAAATATCACACTGCAAATTGGTAGTCTGTATAAAACCTCATACAATACACTAAGCTAATATGTTCGGGCTTTTTGCCCTAAAAGAAAAGGATAAAATGAAGATACAAAAATACAGAATTTTTACAATGGCGGCCATGATGAAAGTGCGATGTAGTCGGTTTTGGTCAATCTTCAAATGTAGTTTCAATGGTCTTCAAGGAAGAAAGTCCGGATTTGGGCTTCCCCAAGAGTCTTGTATTTTGACAGGCTATTAAATGTCGAAGAGTTTGTGGAAATCGGACCATTATTGCGAAAACGGCCAGATATGCCTCGGCGAGGCATTTGGGTGCCTCGAGAAAAAAAATTTCATTTTTGGAAAAAAAGGCGTTTTTCGGTGGCGCTCGTTTACAAGATGCAAGACGCCAGAATAGTGTATTCTTGAAAATCTTAAGTGATAGTCTACTTTGTTTTTTAAAATTATTACTTACAATCATATTGTTATGATTTACGCAAACCAAATTTGCAGCACAAATTCCCAGTTAGAAGTTGCACTACAGGCGAATTTTCGGTGATATCACCAGTAAAGTTACTTGTGAGTCTGTGAGACTGTCTGCAAAACGGACGACATCTGAAAGTTTTTTGTAATCTGAAGTAGTAATTTGGTGGCCTGAGGAAGGTGTCAGACTCACAAGTAACTTTACTGGTGATATTACCGAAAATTCGCCTGTAGTGCAACTTCTAACTGGGAATTTGTGCTGCAAATTTGGTTTGCGTAAATCATAACAATATGATTGTAAGTAACAGAATAGTGTATTCTTCGTATGTGCACGTATTGCACAAACACAACAAACTCTAGTAATATTCCTTCGTCGTCTGATATCTTCAGGCTGTACAGAGGGTAAGGAAGGGTTGGTTGCCATGTTATGCCTTGCTAAATTTTCCCCTTTCCAAGTTGGAACATAGTGTCAGCACTCTCGGGCTGTTGGTTGGGCTTTGGATAGTATTAACACTGATGTCATTCTTCCATTAGCTTTGATTTTATTGTAGTAAAGTTGAAAGAAATTCACTGAGCAGTAACTAATCCTTGGCAGTTCACAATGTTGATTCCATGGTGTTTC
Source organism: Lithobius niger (assembly GCA_023313725.1). Classification (NCBI taxonomy): domain Eukaryota; kingdom Metazoa; phylum Arthropoda; class Chilopoda; order Lithobiomorpha; family Lithobiidae; genus Lithobius; species Lithobius niger. Next base: position 9,864 of record JAHWFP010232680.1, on the reverse strand, counting down.
TTTGTTGAAGTTACTACTGTAGTTAAGGATTTTTCTCCAAATCACTCGAGTTTCTATTTGCCTTCCATTGTCCAGTCTGAGCATTACGATTTTATCACAAGAGAACTGAGAACAACATAATTTGCTAGTGACGCAATCAACTGTTCACAACCTTCACACATAAAAAAAAAGGAATTTTGGTGAAACCATTCCAGCAATGATTGCAGATTGGATTGAAACGGTGATCCCTCAACACATATGACGCTTCTGACCTAAAATGGCACAGACAACAACTTCAGGGTTACAGTTCCCGAACTTCAACCCACATCCATTTCATGGGCTTTCCATTACAACGTCACCATTCCTTAGATCCTCAGAGCAGCTTCATGGTCATGGAAGAACCAGTCGGTCTACACAGCCCACCAACAACGAGACATGACCAACTTACGCCGATGAATTTAATTGTCTGGAACCCATTGTTGTAGTCTGATGTGCCGTCAAACCCCCCCCCCCCCCCCCAGCACTAAGAAGAAGAAGCATGAAACAATTGGCCCATTTTTTAGGGTCACCCAAAAAAAAGAAGACAGTTCGTCCTGTTTTTGTGTTTTCTATAAAGTGCGAAGTCTGACTTGGGGGGGGGGGCTTAATACAAATAAAATTTAGCAGGCAATTTTCCCTTTATCTCTTTTTACCAGGAGTTTAATACCTTGGAAAGATGCATATGACAACAAATATTTAGGAGTTGACAGGCAAAGGTTTGTCACTAACAGACTCTAGTAAGGCCATACAATGTAAAAAAAATGGTTCTCAGGCCTTCCCGCATTGATTTTTTTCAATACCGAAAAATCGGTCGACTCATCATTTCTACTTTGGTTCAAGTTCATGACTTATACTCACAGTTAGATAACGCAAAACCAAAAGTCAAAGATCTTCAAAGGTTTTCCCCTCGAAACTTGCGAATTTTTGACAACCTTTACTGGTTGTCTTCGTCATGCAGTTAAGCCACCGGCACCCACACTCACAATCCTTCCAAACCCAACCAATTTCCAAAATTCAAAACTCCGTCCTCTTCACATCACAGTAGGCCTTGAGTCAGCAATCCAGGCTGGTGTTGGCACTGCTCATAGTCGATGTTTCTTCATCTGTTTCTTCCTCCGTAGTTGGTGGTGCGGGGAGGAATTTCTTCCAGCTTGCTTCCAGTCTAGTTTTGAATTGAGGTGTCACCATGTTACTAATCGTTTTATAAGCTGGTTCTTGTGTGTTCAGTAGTTTTATTGACGTGCTTCTACACTGCTGAATGGCCATTGATTCTAAGGCACGGAGGTGTGCCCCCTTGCTGGAATCCGACTTGAGCAAGATTTTAGTCTCCTCCCAGTCAATTTGGTGTTTAGATTTCTTGCAGTGCATGGCCACTTCATTACTTTTGTCTTCATTCAAGGGTGGCTTTCCAGTGCTCCTTAAATCTAACGCAAATCCGACGTTTTGTCTCTTCGATGTACCCATTTGGGCACCCCCCCCCCCCCCTGCATGGGATCCAATAGACTACCCTGGTGGTATTGGGTAGTCTTTTAACATCGAAGTCTGCGTCTTCTTCCACCCCTCCTCTCGTGCTTTCTTGTTTTGGTTGTCGATCTTCATCTTCATTCGTCTCTCGTGCTCTTACCGTCCTTGACCTGGTTAGGTATTGGTGTTGGTTGTGTTGTCTCTCATATTCCACATCTTCCTGCTCTCCAGTGTTATTGGCCCCAAGTTTGCCAGTGGTGGAGTTTGGCTTTTCCTTTTCTTCTTGCCTCAAAATATGACTTCCAAGCAGTTTTCTGATGTTTTTGGGATTGCGGAAAAAAACAGGTAATCCCTACTTTGGCCAGGGCTTTTTTAACCCTTTCCCCTCCCTTCGGAAACTAAGTAACAACCTCAACCGGACTCTCATTGGGTGGGTCTTTCGGCCTCATTTGGCTATTCAGAAAGCCAAGACTTGGAAAAACCCCTTGTGCCAAATGAAGCCGAAAGACCCACTCAATGAGAGTCCAGTTGAGGTTGTTACTTATTTTCCGAAGGGAGGGGAAAGGGTTAAAAAGCCCTGGCCAAAGTAGGGATTACCTGTTTTTTCCGCTATCCCAAAACATCAGAAAACTGCTTGGAAGTAAGATTTTGAGGCAAGAAGAAAAGGAAAAGCCAAACTCCACCACTGGCGAACTTGGGGCCAATAACACTGGAGAGCTGGAAGAGGCGGAAGATTAGAGACAACACCACCAACACCAGTACCAAACCAGGTCGAGGATGGTAAGAGCCCGAGAGACGAATGAAGATGAAGATCGGCAACCAAAACAAGAAAGTACGAGAGGAGGGGTGGAAGAAGACGCAGACTTCGATGTTGAAAGACTACCCAATACCACCAGGTAGTGTATTGGAGAGACAAAACGTCGGATTTGCGTTAGTTAAGGAGCACTGGAAAGCCACCCTTGAAGAAGACAAAAAGTAATTCAGTGGCCATGCATTGCAAGAAATCTAAACACCAAATTGACTGGGAGCAGACTAAAATCTTGCTCAAGTCGGATTCCAGCAAGGGGGCACACCTCCGTGCCTTAGAATCAATGGCCATTTAGCAGTGTAGAGGCATGTCAATAAAACTACTGAACACACAAGAACCAGTTTATAAAACGATTAGTAACATGGTGACACCTCAATTCAAAACTAAACTGGAAGCAAGCTGGAAGAAACAGATGAAGAAACATCGACTATGAGCAGTGCTAACACCAGCCTGGAATGCTGACTCAAGGCCTACTGTGATGTGAAGAGGAGGGAGTTTTGAATTTTACAAATTCGTTGGTAATGGAAGGATTGTGAGTATGGGTGCCGGTGGCTCAACTGCCTGACGAGACAACTAGTAAAGGTTTTCGAAAATTCGCAAGTTTCGTGGGGAAAACCTTTGAAGATCTTTGACTTTTGGTTTTGCATTATCAAACTGTGAGTGTAAGTCTCGATTTTTTTTTAAGAAATAAAAATAATTGACGCGGCATTTATTAGCGACTTTTCCAAAGTCAACATTAGTTTAATTACTACTGTTATATCAATACTACATAATCCGCCGCATCAACTAAAACGCTTTGCATCAAATTTTTTTGGGTTTCTGAAATCCGATCTATGCTTGCTTCGAATAAAAAATTCCGAAAAATAGCTTTTTAAATGCTGTGTTGAAGCAATCTGGTAATTTTTTTTAATGTGAGGAGTCAACACACAATGAGAAATGAAAGCTTTAACTATTATTTGGATGGATTGCTTTCGGAAGACGAACGTGTCGTTACATCACGTGTGCAGGTGTTCTTGTGTTTTAGTTACGAAAACTCTGTAACAAAAATGGTAATTCAGGATTGCGTTAGTGTCAGTGCAAGCTGAATGTGGGACAAAAACGGGTGTAAGTCAACCATTTGAAAACGTCAAACACACCTTTGATAGTCACGACTTGTTCGTCCAATAGAAAATTAACTTCAGTATGAAAATGGCTTTTCCCAAAATGTGTTAAATATTAAAAATCTTCCTCGTCAGTTTTCAACTTTCTGTGCCCGAGAACCATTTTTTTAACTTTGCATGGCCTAATATGGTTTGCAGTTTTCTAGACTCGAGGCTGAAGAAGGTAGGATGACACGACAAAACTACTATTTATCGACTGAATCTACTTCACCAAATCTGGATCGGATCAGGATTTGGCGAATCGGATCCGGGTCATAACTGAATCAAAAATAAAACCTTTGTTGATTGTTTTAGCCCTTTTCATTTTATGCAGACTAAATTTTCTTGCTAGCTGAGTAAAGAAGTAATTGCGTAATGTTTGACGGCCCAAGTACACATTTTTGCAACTTGTTCATTGGGTTTTCCCTCATAACTTCTGAACAGTTTATGCTAGCCATTTGAGATTGGCTCCATTAGAAAGCTGATGAAAAAACGCTTCGAATGGTATATTGGAATGTCGAAATCGGCCAAAAATTAGCGAAGTTATTAAAAATTTGACGAGACACGAAAAAATTTTGCCGAATCCCAGTCAAATGCGATTCCTAAAGAACCGGCTTCAGGTCCAGTTCTGATTCGGTCGATCCCTAAAAACAACAAAATATTTGCAAGTAATGGACAATTAATTGAACTATTTGGTTGAGCTTAAACGAAGCTTCAATTTGTAATTCTTAAAGATAAATAAGTAAATAAACACAATACCAAAAAAAGACACCAGCTCGACAACAGTGCTTCTTTTTCTTACTGAAAATTAGTAAAGCTGATGCTTGTTAAGATTCCATCTTGCCTAATAAAATGTCTTTCAGTACCAGTTTGAGTGTCAAGAAACGGCATTCTATTTATAATGCAGGCGTGTTGACGGAACCTTACATGTAGTTAATTTGTGTTGACTATAACCTCAAATTATTCCTTGTTTGTCGTATAGTAGTGTTGCAAATGTTTTTCTTTAATTTAAATTTCAAATCTACAGGGTCGAGCAGCAGATCTGAAGTATATTGAAGCTGCTGCTAGAACAATAGCCGATGTTTCACGAGGAAGAAAAATTGTAGTGGAAAAAAGCACAGTGCCTGTTCGAGCTGCAGAAAGCATTGCGGCTATACTCAAAGCTAACACACACCCAGGAGTTGCATTTCAGGTAAATTAAAAGCTTGCGTTTGACAAGACATTTCCCCAGCCGCCTGACATTACACTATCAAGCTGCAAAAAAGTCCTGTATGTCAGAATGGGCTGTTGCTGCTCGCTTTGCTCAGGGCTCCTAATAAAGCTTGCGGTTCTCTTGGGACTTACTTTTTCAGCCATCTTTTGCTATCCCATTATTTTGTTTTCATGATTGAAAGGGTAAACAGTACAAAGGTTAATCTAAAACAATCAAGGATTCCTACCTGAAATCAGGATTCAACACACACTTCTAATCGATATTTTGATTGTTCAAGAATAATGGTAAAAACCGGCAAGCGGCGATTACAGTGGTTATTGAAGGACATATTTAAAAAAATTCTACACTAAAACTACAAAACGAACTATTTAACAAATGTTTCACTGAATTTTCGGTGAAAAATCGTTCACCTTCGTCGGAGTGTTTACAGCTTTTTAAAAAAGAATAAACTGAACAATTTCAGATTAAAGAATATTCTACCAATATTCTTGCAAATTTTTGACAAACAGTCTTTCGTCTGCTTCAAGACGGGAAAGCCAAATGCTCACAAGAAATAACTAAATACAGATGCAAACACTATTTACGTGGCCTTTTGGACTTATATGTCAGACTGCCTGAGCGGGGAATCCAGGGGTCGAATTTCCAAATTTTGATCCGGGTGCAAATTTGCACCCCAAATCTGTTGCTGGGGTGCAAAAAAAGTTTTTGGAGTGCAAAACCAAAATGTAAACCAAAAATGTGGTCTCCTATTTTATAGCCATCGAAAATTCTAACATTCAGCATCTCAATAATATGTACTGTTTTCCTGCATTTTGCTTAAAACTGACTTGATTTTGCTATTCAACTGAAAAACCTATACACATAGTTTAATCAAAAGTAGTAAATCTGGAGTTTAACTAATTTGAAAGGAATGGTGCCACAGAAAATCTAATTCCAAGCTGTTTAAAATGCCGCAAACTGTAAGTCTGTAACTTGTGCGGTTCAAAAGTTATGGAAAATTCAACTTTGGTGTGCAATTTTGCACTCCACGAGTTGCTTCTGGAGTGCAAAGTGCGATTTTGGAGTGCAATTTGCCCCTGTGCATCCGAATATTTCGACCCCTGGGAATCTAACCCATGACCTTTGAAACCAAAGGCCAAGGTCCTACCGCTGAGCCAGACTGACACGCCGTGTCAGTCTGGCTTAGCGGTAGGACCTTGGCCTTTGGTTTCAAATGTCCTGGGTTCAATTCCCCGCTCAGGCAGTCTGACATATAAGTCCAAAAGGCAACGAAATAGTGTTTGCATCTGTATTTAGTAGTTTCGTCTGCTTCATCAGGCTCTTATTAAGTTGAAAGCTTCCAACTGCATTTCTGCCAAAAATGTAGTTGGGAGCTTTCGAGTTAATAGTGCCTGACGAAGACAGACAAAGGACTTTGTCGGAAATTTGCAAGAATATTGGTAGAATATTCTTTAATCTGAAATTGTGCGTTTTATTCTTGAATAATCAAAATATCGGAAATGAACTTTCAGAGTAAAAATCATTATTGAATTTTTAAAGCTTTATCATGTTGAGACAAAGTCATAATAAAAATAGTGAAAGTTAAAAGTCTTGCAACTTGTCCAACTGTTCTAAATATTTTACTAGCGAACCAGCTTTTTAGATTAATGGCGACACATTTCAAACAGGTAAAGTTATGTCATACGTTAGGCCGCTAAAAATTAATTAAGTGGTTCTCGGGAGTAGTATGACACAAGGATGCACTAACGACACTGCATTTGTAATGCAACGTGTCGTATGGTAGAGTAAAAAAATGTGCAATTCATGTATCGTGTCGTATGGTAGAGTAAAAAAATGTGCCATTCATGTATCGTGTCGTATGGTAGAGTAAAAAAAATGTGCAATTCATGTATGCAGTTGAAACTGTAGACATACCAACATGACAATATTAAAAAATCTGAATGCGTGGTGTACTGAACAACATCTATGTTGCACATTACCGTAAATCGTGGATTAAACGCCCATGGGCTTATGCAGTTAAGTTGGCAAAAATAGGGGGTGGGCTTTAAATCAAGCATTATCAATTTCTAAACTTTCTGGACATCTATTACAGAAAATTCGAAGCTTTTGAACGATCTCTGAAGACAATTTTTATATTCTTATAATTGCTGTGAAGAAGGGAGGAGGCTTAGGTGAGAGATGCCCAGGCCTTGTGCAGGTGCTAGGAGCTAAAGGAAGAGTCCACTATTACTACAGGGAGGGAGAAGGGGCCAGTAAACATAGCAAGCAGTACTATCTTTATTCACATCATATAGCTTTTAGGTAATTCTTTGTAGAAAAACGACAATTTGAAGGATGGGCTTTAACTCCACTATTTCCTGATTTTGACTTTACAGCATTTTAGGGGGTGGGCTTTAGCTTCTACTGGGCTTTTAATACACGATTTACGGTCTATTAATAAAAATTATCTCGTAACTTTTGCTAGTACGATATGGCAAATGATGTAACTGTGGATGCTACGACGGTTGAGAAGCTTGTAACATCCCGACATCAGGTAGACTTCGGTCTTATTAAAAATAATGCTTCGGTGATTTGTTGGTTTATCAAAGCCCAGTCGTGGCTACGGGCCCGATGTAGGGAATGGAGCGAAAATATCCTATCAATTTAAATAGGTTAACAAGTACTATTTTACACGGTACGCGCTGCCACCAGGTGGAGTGACATTAATTGCAGCAAAATCCTGAGTTAAGAATAAAAGGGGATTTACGTAATATTTTAACTCTACAATTAATAGCGGGGTAAAACAACTGACGTTTATTTATGCAGTTAGACTAAATATAAAAAAAAAAAAAAACTTCACATTTTCACACGAGGTTTTACAATTGAAAGCTTTAAGTAAGCAACGAATTTACACTAATAAATTGAACAACGAACTAGGCGTTTAGAAAATAGCAATCTTTACATCAAGAAAGTTCACTCAGGTATGTTTCAACCTCCTAATATAAAAAGCAGCCGCAAGTTACAATTAGGCCTACAGTATGTTGTTTGCACACAAACTCAACTAAACTTCCAGTTAAATCTGAACTAGATCGGCTCAACGGGAGCACTAGCAATTTAAGCAGGACTTTCACTTAAATTAAATTCTTTAAAATAAGTAAGATAGACTCGGTTTTTAGGAAGGGAACAACCCTGACGTTTATGACTAACTAAGTTCAGAAACTGCCGATGTACGAAGTTAAATCATAAATTTATCAAACTAGGAGTTGCTTTAAAATTAAACTATGAATTTAGATTTGGGGGTCCTAAATAAAAACTTTCAATTTAGTGCCCGGCATGGCAACATTCGGACGGCATCGTTCCTATCCCGATTGGCGTGACCACCTCCTAGTCTGTGAGCTGTGCTAACGATTGCCTCTTGGGGCTGGGTTTTTATGCCTGCTGTCGGGCAGCCAGGTAGAGGGAGAGCGCGGTCCTGTAGGAGAGCGACCCCAGGGGGGGGGGGGGGTGGTAGAGTGGGGCAGTGGAACCTTGGGAGGAGTGACTCGACCACTACCGGAAGTAGGTAGGGCAGCGCGGTCGGGCAGGGTAGCTTTGCACTCTGAGTGGTTAGGGAATTGAATCCTGTGATCTGGTTGGAAGGGAATATTGGCAATGAGAAGAGCAAAGGGAATTGCCGACTTTTGTGAATTGAGAGGCTTTTAGAACTGGGTTTTGAACTCTCAACATGAATAGGCCTATAAATTAAAACTACGATATTGGGTATCGCAACTATTTAAGGAGGGGGTGGGGACGAAGTGTTTGCACAGAATATCAATTTATTGGCTATGGAAACATCTTTATACGGGATTGTTTTTAATAGAAGAATAAGCAAGCTAGAATTGCATTGGGAACTGTGGGTGGTCACCCTCGGCGATTTTCGAATTAATATTTACAAACAAAAACAAAAAGTGGTGTCCGGTAAAATTGTCGTAAAATATCTTTTGAGTGTTGAGCACTATGGTTGTGTTCAACGGGCAAGTTAAAATAGTAAAAGTAAATAATTAACGTAGTGAAAAATGCTAAAACGCATTTAAAGTTGGGGCATTAACTTTACAGTGGCAGAACTTAGCTAACATGAGAAATTTTTCATATAAATCGTGCGCGCTACAAATAAAATAAAAAATATCACATTTGACAAGCTCACATCCTATTTATGAGGTTAAGTACCATTGCAAAGCCCCTCCTATTCCACGACTAATCTAAACTGTGTCGGCTTTATGCCTATAAAAATCAAAAAGAAATGAATACATTTATACAAATTGGTTGGAGTTACGATGACCGGAAGTGTGTGCGTCGCGGCACAGTTTGGTGACGTTTTCGTAAGCTTGTAGCTGGAGAACCAGAAGGAAATTTTGAGTTCTGTTTTCGCAGAATGGAAATATAAAGTTGTGGCTATTAAGAATTCCTATGATGGGCCAATTCTGGTAGTAACTCCTGGAGATTCTGTGGTTTGGGAATTCGGACAAGTCAGGGACGGGGAGGCACCAGACTTGAAGAAGAAAAAAAAATTAGAGTTCGTGAAAACTATTTTTCCCGGAGGTTTTTTTGACAGCTGGAATCCCGGTATCCTCTCCAAAAGGGTTTTGGCCTAAAAGCCCTTACAATGAGCTAGAATTATGTATGCAACGATGCAATCACTGACCACTTAAATGACTAAGACTAAGATGGCAATGCACGAAAGGCAAGCGAACCGGCGAACCAGGCCGCTATATTATCGGACGCTGATAATGGTTTTGTTATAAAAAAAAAAAACTGAAAACTTCGTTTTGAAGGTTTTTTTTTACCAGCTTTCTGTTGGTTTAAACCACAAGTTCCTAGCTCTAACGGTTCAGAAGTTATAAGGGAAAATGTAAAAGTAGTGGAGATTTTTTTATGTTTAAACAGAGTTTCAAGATCTATGGACTTAACAAGTCCATGTGAAAATACGTATATTTGTTAAGAAACTTGTGCTTTGATGAATCTTTGTGAACTGAGTTTCTTACTATCTGCAAAATACTTACCTCCAGTATACATGCTAAATTCGCTGAATTTGGCTTTTCCCATGCTCAAACAATCAAATTTCTTAAATTTATTGAATTCAACGCCAGTTGCCCGCATTTCCCGCTAGGCGCGCTGCAAGCGCCACCGCTGCAGCCGCCTGCCTCCTGGGGAAATCCCCATTCGCTTTTGAGCACACGTGGAGGAAAGACGTGTGTGTTCCCTGC
>JAHWFP010232677.1:12163-25129 GCA_023313725.1 Lithobius niger | reverse complement strand
TGTCGCACTGCGGTTTGTTTCTGTTTGTTTGTTTCTGTTGGGGCACAGAGTTGGAATGACCTGAGTTTTCCGTCAATAATACATGTCGTAACATTTCGTTGAGTCCAAGACGCAGCACAAGCTTTGTTAGGGGTACCCAGGGACCATTAGCAAAACGAGTAGCAACAGCCTAGTGATCAGAGTCCCCGTCACCAAACCAAGAGAATGCTGGCTCGCAGCCCATGACCGACGGCAGTTGAAATAAAAGTGCCAGAAATTAATTCATACAACAGAGGATTAATAGTCGGTTACGTCCTGTTTCGCCAAAACGGAAGCAGATTAACAGCTTTTGCCTGAGGGGCCAATCACGTTTCACCAAATACCGTTCACGAAATTTTAGGCACATGAAAAAAATTTAAAACATTTAAACACGAACATTTATAGACAAACATCCGTTGTGCAGAATAATTTGTTTCAAATTACGTGCCTCGCTCACGCTGCCGCACTCGCTGCGGCTAAAAACATAATATTAGAAACAGCTACTAATCACAAATTATTTCCAATTAGGCATGCCGCTTTAGCTTCTGCGATGTTAAATTTTTGAAGAATATTTTGATTCTGCGAAACAGGATTCTACAAAACGGGAATTCTCGTTTGGGAAAGGATAGCCATCACGTGTATAACTAACTACTCTTAAATGAGAACCTTGGCATTGACGTAGTGACGACCAAGCATTCTAAACAATATTTAAAGTACACGTTTTTCCGTCTGTATTGCCTGTTTGCAAAACTCTAATCAATTAATTCGTCTTATTCTGCCAATGCTTGTCTCTGTTAAAGGGACATACCTCCCAGCGCCATTTTTCTAAATCCTCCACATCAAGTACGGCCCCAAAGGTCCATTTACTTACTGTTAGACTTTCCCTTGCTACAAATCCGTTTTAAAATGTGGCGTCCAGGAAATTTTCTGTTGAATATTGGGGAACTTAATTTACGTTCTTACAGAACGTATATGATCCTTTGCGCGCCTACAATGACCTTGAAGATTTATCTGTGTGTTCGCAGTACTAATTTTAATCGTTTGCGAGTAATTACTATGAGATCAGAGTCTAGAAAATTATAAATTGTGATTTTGAAATACAAGAATCATTCCGGTTTTTGACGACACAATTAATGCGTTCACGCTGGCTTGTCGTTTAGGCGCAATGCCAACTGAGACAGTAGCTGCATTGTTCACTGCGAGGAACGACGCTACTGTCTCAGTTGACCTTGTCTATGGTAAATGCCCGGATGCGATCTGTTATAAGGCAGGCTGTTATAAGGCATGCGGAAGGTTATAAGGCAGGCCGGATGTTGCTTTAAATGTTGGCCTTTTAAAGCCACATTACGTAGAAATAAGGTATTACATTTCGAGTACGTAAAATTTTGTCAAATTCATTTTGGCGAAATGGGAATTTTGGCCTCCGAGGCAGAAACTGTTAATCTGCTTATTTATTTTGGCGAAACGGGATTTGGCGAAACGGGAGTTCACCTAACAGTCAAATCAGATATTGCTATTTAGGGTTTTGGTTGCGCATCTGATTACAGACTCGAACGATTTAAAAAAGCACAAAATAAATTAATATTACTTTGGGTATGAACCGGAAGCATGAGTCACCAATTGAGATTATTACAAAATAGAAAATACTAAATGTAACAAATGTAAAGGCTTTTATAGTATTATTATAAACTAGAGGAAGCCCGTGCATTTCCCGGGACACATTTCCCGGGACACTTTTCCGGCACTCTTCCCGACGACTTGTCAGATTGATCGACCACTCATGCCTGCCTCCTGTTTTGCATGCAGGTAGAATGGGAGAGCGCATTCACAATGCGGGCGCGAGGAGGGGAGAAGTGATTGTTCGGCCCGACGACTTGTCAGATTGAACCTTTATTGAGTTGATCGACCACTCATGCCTGCCTCCTGTTTCCATGCAGGTAGAGTGGGAGTGTGCATTTTCAATGCAGGAGTGAGGAGGGGAGAAGTGGTTTTCCTTTTAGCCTTCCTTTTAGCCGGCCTCCGAGATTATTTTATAGATAACTTTTATACGTCTGAATGTAAAATTAAGGATACCTTTAAAATTAGTTTTTCCAGAGATCAATCAAAGTGATCAGTAAGAAAACATTATGACTGCAGGGAACATTTTTTGCGGGGATATTTATACCGAATATATTTTCTGGGGATATTTTTTCCAGGGATACTTTTTCTAGATTTCAGCGATACAACTAGAGGAACCCCTGATGCCCTCAAACTCGCCAATCCATCCTCCCTCTTTCCCCTGCTTCACTCAGTTTCAAGGACAAGCACCTTGAACATCCTCCCTCTTCAATTAGCATGGAGGTCGGCAAACGCTTCAGGAGCAAGGTGACATTTTGACTCGACAATAGACAAATGCCCAAGGTGTGTCTTGTAGTACGTGTCTGTCCTGGGGCATCTTCTGCTAATCAGTTCTCAAGTGTCGGTTGAAGCAATAAGGAAGGGGGGTCGGTCGTTTCCTCCAAGTGAACTTGTCGCTTTCATTTTTGTTTAGTTTTCTTTCTTCGTTCGACGACGACGAACCATAATAATTCAAGACCTTTAGTACAAGTGTGTCAACTGATAAAATGAAAATAGCACTTGTTGCGCTGATTTGTTACCATGTCCCGAAATCGGATAAAGGCAAAATCGTGTTAGGTGCCAAAGCCACTCGCTACTGGGCACTCCTGAGCCAAATTTACGTCTCTTTCGACGTTCCTTCCCTCCGCTGTGACGAGTTATGGTTTTAGGGTGGAGAGTTTCTAGTGTCAGAGTGAAGAAAAAAGCGGTGTAAATAACAAATGAAGGGTCTGTTTGGATTCCATATAAGGATTTCTCTTGGCGGGGTTCATTATCATTAAGTTATCTCCAGTTAATAAGCGAATTCGAACTAAGGATTGCTGGGTGTGTGTAACAACTCCACACTAGTGGTCCGCCCGCCAAGTTCATTGTCAGCTTCTTTTTTTTTTTTTTTATCAGAAAGTCATCGTTTGAATCAATTCGTCATCCGACAATCTGATGGCGTGTGAAGGCTACCGTCTTGTAGAATTAACCTAAATCTAAACATACCTCGCTAACTAAACGTTGGATTTCGCTAACTAAATTATCCTATCGTCGTCCGGTTGGGCAGCTAACCTGGTTGGGCTCGGTTACCTAAAAGATATCCAAGATATGGATTCGCGGTTTTCGCGAATTCCCCGATGGTGAGGGTAAATAATAGCTTAGTTAGTTGAAATAGGCGGTCTTTGCGCTCTGACATCATTCGCTGATTCTCAATAAATCTGCTTCCAAGTGAAAAATTTAAGACCATAAATTTTAAGACCATAAGCTCAAACCGACACTGACGCCGTTGCAAAAATTAACGAGAGAATGTTGGAGTGATTCCACCGACTAAGACTTCAAACTTTAAATGAAAAACTTGACAATTACGGAGATAGCAATTTTCATGTAACTTTCAAACCTCAGTTGGATTATTAAGATTTTAGGTGAAAGAGCTGACGTTTGACATCATGACTTCAAATGGCCGAAAACTTGTCGGGAATCGTTAAAAGTTCAGTTTTGGGAATTTCATTATCCCAAAAATTAAAAGTACTAAAAAAAGCTTTCATAAAAAATATTCGCAGTCGGCAGGATTCGAACCTGCGCGGGAAGATCCCAATGGATTTCTAGTCCATCGCCTTAACCACTCGGCCACGACTGCCTTCTGCCTATCCGTCCTCAAAACCGATTCAATATCACGAATCCATTGATAAGATCGATAAACTAACTGATGAGCTAGTTTTATTAACACTGGCGATAGCCAGTGTTAGTAAGGGTCGACCTAGGACCTCTGTGTTAAACTCTCAACTTTGAGAGCTTATAACTCCGTCAAAAGTAAACAGCTTTAAACCAAATTTGGAATCTAGCCTTGACTAGTCAAGGTCTGTCTGCAGTCCAAAAATTGTGAAATTCGGTCCAGCCAAACCGGAGATGCAGACAGGGGCCAAATAGACAACTTCTTGTTCTGCTTGTTGTTGTTCTGGGGATACTTTCGTCTGTCCTCTCTACAGGTCAAACCATTTGTCCTATAAAGCTGGTTCTTAGCTCATATTACAGGTATTGCTCTGTAGATGTGCCCTTTTCATATGGACCTTTCTAATTGGTCAAGTGGTTCAGGGGTTACGGAGCTCTAAACCATCACATTTATTGTTTTACATTGTTTTAAACATTGTTATTATGCAACAATGCCAAATAGCAAACGCCAGCTGCAAGACATAGACTGAAGATTAAAGGATTTGTTTCTATTGTTACCATTGGCGATAGCCAGGTTAGTAAGGGTCAGCCTAGGGTCTCTTGTGTTAAACTCTCAGCTTTGACCGTCAACTGCACTGTTTTACAGTTTAGCTGCAATTCTAAAAGTAGCACGAATTAATAAACAAAAACGGAACGTTAAATGTTTAGAGTAAGGATCTAAAAGTCAAAACCTAGAAGGAACACGGACAAGCTTTGACAGTCAGGGTCTAGGTGTCAAATTTTGTCAATAAGAGGCTGGTAAGCATTAGACCCTTACTACCCGGTATCCAGCAATAAATACATTTTGACGAAAAACTGGAAATCCTCTTGTAAAGACCCATGCGATGATCAAGTGGTAGTATGGTTATACGTTTCCTGCTTTGCTTTACGTTGAAAATTATTTTTCAGTTTAGTAACATGCCAGCATATCAGTAGCATAGAGCATTATGGTAATCCTCTACCATAAATCTACGAAATATAATAAAACATTCTAAAGCATCAAAAGACAAAATACCAAACTTCACAAGAAAATTGTGTTCTTAAAGTTCCATAACAACATTCTAAGAACAAAGAAAACCTGCTACAACCGTTCATACATACGTTCTGTCCGAATAGACTAGAACTAAGCTAACCACTGGGTAGTAAGGGTCTAATGCTTACCAGCCTCTTATTGACAAAATTTGACACCTAGACCCTGACTGTCAAAGCTTGTCCGTGTTCCTTCTAGGTTTTGACTTTTAGATCCTTACTCTAAACATTTAACGTTCCGTTTTTGTTTATTATTAATTTTTAGCTGAAGTTCTTCCTAATCATAATTCTAACTAAATTGAAATGTTTTCTTACTTCACTTAAGTGGTTTTTTTTTACTGATAATTTAACTACTTAACCAAGTCTAAAATAACGAAACATGATACGGCTACCAAATCTGCAATTGCAATGAAAGACCTGTTGCCTAGCAACCATATCATTTTCGTGGGCGAAAGGTGCAGTCCTTTCCCAACGGACCACGTAAAACGCCTATAATGATGTTTTAGTTATTTACGTAACCAGGAATAGCATAAACGAGAATTCCCCAAGGTAATACTACCCCATCACCCTTGTTTCACCACTCGTTCTGATTTACGACCCCAAGCGGCCCGTTGTCGAACAAGTAACTGTTTTTGTATTTGCGGATATGTACCAACGGAACGCTAAACATTACGCTGTGTACGGTATTACGTCATAAATATGTGTGAAGAATATCACTTGTGCTGCGATTAGTCCCCATCACGTGTCGATTTGCAAACAGTAACGTTTAAAATGACGTCGGCGCGAGGAAGGAGTTTTGAGACTCAAGTCAAGGCCAACTGAGGTAGAAATTGCGTATCTTGCACCTCGGATGTACAAAAGCAGTATCTTCCTAAAAGCACCGAACAGAGCGAACAGAACGCACCACTGTTAGAGACAGTTTGGCTCCAAATTTGACGTCGCGTGTGCGCAGTGATGATGCGTCAGCCGTTCAGTGCCTTCCTAAACTACAACACAGCTCAACAAGCTCAGCAGAGTATTCGATACGTCATTCCTCCACCGCGACCAGACCTGGCTAATGGATTCGACAAGGATCCCGTGCGAGAGCAATGCCAAATTGCGAACCATCTCAGGGAGGTGGTTTGCCGGGGTAGAGGTCTGAGCATGCGCGAGGTAAAATTTTTGCTGGAAACAGATTCATCGCTGACGACGTTGACGTCAATCGAGCCGCATCAACACGGCTATTAGCAGGGAATGTGCCAAACTGTCACCAACAGTGGTGCGTTTGGTTCGCTCTGTTTGGTCGTTTAGGAAGGTATCGAAGTTATCGCACGTTCCGCCGAGTTTGAAGTCTCTTGGCAATGTTGCATCAAATGGGCTGGAGCCAGGAAGCTAAACCACAGCTTCTCTCCAAAACGATCTTGATTTCCAAATTCTATCCAGATAACAAGCAGTGTAAATACAAAGAGAGTGTAAGGGCGCATTTACGCAATGACTCGACTTTGCATTCCCGCAGCTGGAATTTAATCGCGATGGCAAAGGTGTCGTTGCCATGGTAACAGCGCTTCGTAGATTAGCTAAATCGACATCGTTTGAGCGAATGCTTGCTGTCTCATAATTCGTGGAATTAAGATAAACAATTTCTCCCGACGAAACAATTGTCCCAATGGCTTCTAAACTCGTTTTCTAAGACTCGTTTCGTTGCGAGCTGGAAGGGATAAAACGGTCGCCATGTTGGAATTTCAGATAGTTTCTAGCTTCTAGCTGCCAGAATACGAAGGCGAATCGCTGCATAAACGCGCCCTTGCAGTAGGGAAACTCCCGCGCAGTGCTCGACAAAACGGAGCGTTATTCTCCATAGGGCGTTAAAACTTGCGCTTCTAACATCTACAGATCTTGGAATTTTACGACTTTGGGTTGCGTCAAATTTTTGTAGTTAAAATCAAGCTCACGAACGTCGGAAGTATAGGTTATTGTTCGCTTTCCGAGTGCCAAGAGCTAACAATGTCGAGGGCGCGCAGCGAAAGCGGTATTGTTAGCTATTGGCACGAGGAAAACGAACAATAACCTATTTATTGCCCGCTTTTCGGCTCTCTGCCCGTTTCACTGTGCTCGCGCTTGGGTATTGTTATTGTGCGTTCCATCTTTCTTTGTAATTGTTTCGTGGCTAACAAAATGAATTCGATCGCCGATTGATTATTCAGCGATGGTTCAAATGGACTGCGAAAGGCTAACGTCCTTTAAAATAAAATACGGTAAAATAAATAAGAAGACGGTGGTAACACTTTGTCTTGCCAACAACACGTCTAAATGTTTGGTTCGTCTCTTTGTCAGCGGAAGAGGCAGAAGCTGCTCTACAAAACTGTTCGCCTCATTAACAGCGTCTACAAAACAGACTGTGTACGTCGATAGTTTCTGCAATGGCAGACATTTAATTTCATGTAATCTTAGTGTTTATGGAAGTGTTTATTGTTTGCTTAGTATAAAATATAGTCTACGTGTGCGACGTCAATGGAAAAAAAAACCTTGGCAGGCACTCGAATTCGGCTCTGGCATCATTTCATTGTTGGAAAAGGGCTGAGAGCTGAAAAGCGGGCAATAAATGAAAAGAAAATCGTCGGTTGCGCATGTAGAGTTTCGCGACACAACTAGCCATACATCGTACTTCAAGTTGCAACCGACAGCAATTAAAAAAACAAAACAAACAAACAAAAAATGCTTATTAGGTAAACATTTTGGCTTGTTAACGAAGCAAACAGTCTGCATTAAAGACTGGCCTTGTGAGGATACAAGACACACTAATCTGAGAAAGAAGAAAGAAAGTCCCAGTCGGGCCAGTTGTCTTTTCTTTCTTTCTCAGATTAGTGTGTCTTGTATCCTCACAAGGCCAGTCTTTAATGCAGACTGTTTTGCTTCGTTTACCCTTTATCTTGTGATTTCTCCTGTATTTATTTTGGCTTGTGTTTGAACTCGACACATGCTTGCTGCCTTAGCTGATTGTTCATGACGGGAAGAAAATGCCTAAAATTATTCACTGACTTCGAGATAATATCACGATTGGGGCAGCATAAATATTAAATCATCGGACGTGGATACATTTTATACGATCCTGAAAGAATACCGACATGCGTTAAGTCAATGATGTCTGCAATGAAGCTAACGACCGTGCGCCACGGTTAATTAGGCAGGCCTGTTACTTTTAATTTGTCCAAGCTAGTAGCATTAGACTGCTTTATAGCACAAACTTCAAAGCCAAATGATAATCAACATCAATAATTCATACGCTGAACTATTTGACTACCTAAATATTGGCTTTAATAAATCAACGAAAGCGAGGAATTTTTTTTAAAGTTACCGCGAAAATTGCAACAGCCGATCGATAGCCGAGCACACGGATGAACTATTTTTCTGTCGCTCAAGCGGGGCGGCGATGAGAAATCAAGCTACTGGCGCCACCATGTTACGGTCAAGCTTTCAAGAAAACAGGAAAGCGACGGGGGCGATCACGGACTACTACACCCAAAGTTGGGGAAAAATTATGTAATGTAACTCATCTCTTTAAAAATAAACTAGCGGAGTAGCTTGCTTTGCTCGCTCATTCCGCGTCGTCTCGCTATACGCGCAGTGACGGCGCCAGGGGTGGGCCATGCCCCCCCCCACCCCCCCCCCCCCACCGGCCCCCCCTAAGCCGCAACACTCAGGTCACCACCAGAAAATGAAAAAAGAAACTAAAAAAAACTTGCAGGCTAAACTTGATATCAAATGAATAAACAGAGCTTTTATTTTATTTTTTTATTTTATTTAGGTATATATATATTTTTTTTTAGCAACTTTGCAATATATGTGTAGCGTAATTTCTTTTGTGTGTTTAAAGGGGCTTATTTTACAAATAAATCGTACTGTATTCAATCTTAGGTTACGATCAGGTTGAATTAAACGGAATAAAAATACGTAATGTGGTTGCCTCGAAAAAAATCCTTGGCCCACTCTGTTTCCAGATGTGCCGTCTGTCGGCCCCCCTAACAATTCCTGACGCCGTCACTGTATACGCTCAAGGAGCTTTCATGCTCCTGCGCTCCTGCGTTCAAGGAGCTTTCATGCTTATGCGTAAGGGGGAATAATGAATTTATTGACGCTATGGCCCACAGCCAAACGCCCTACTATAAAACAACTGAACTACTTGTACATATTGAACCTAGGCCCACACAGCTTCATCCATCATACCCTGGACACTAATCTACACTAATCTACACTAATCGTACACTAGTCTTGATCAAGACATAGTTTCACAAATTCGTCGAAAACTACCCTTGCAGTTGCAGCCTTGCAGAAAAGATACATTTTCCAAAAACGCTATTAAAATAATTTTTGGGGGGGCGGAGGGAGGCAGAGGGGGCCTGGCTGAAGGGGCCCACCGGGAAATTCCCGGTTTCCCGGTGGGCTAGTGCGTGCCTGCCTGTACGTGTAAAATAATAAAAACAAATACTGTCGATACGATTCAGGCGCCACATATTTGGTTCTTTTGGTATTGTTTTTATTGTTTTTAAATAGCCAAGTTAAGTACACATTAAACAACAACAGCAAGACGTTTCAGCTATTAATAATGACCTCGTCATCAACAGGAAGATATCCAGTAACGGTTTCGTTACAACATCACCCAACCAGTCATGGACGCTAACAGCGCCAACAAATTGTGCAACCAATTAAATTTAAAAGGTCAAAAGAAATAAAAGAAATAAAAACCTAAGTTAGGCATGGACTAGAAAGGCTATCAGTAGTAAGCCAGACAAGTGCGCCCTTACTCCAGTGAATGCAGACTTGAAGTGTTATTGTTTCTGTTTGTGGTTGTGTTTTAATTGTAACTCATCGCGGTCATAAATGCTTAAAATCTCGTATCAAAGTTTAGATTTCGTTAAATTTTCACAGCAGATAATAATTTGAGGAAATTCCAAAACCACCAAAATATATATGATATCATACCAAAAAACCCCATAAATGCAAAACAACCAATCAAGCTTACGTTCTATCAAGTAACAAAAATGGCTGCCACCAAGTTTCTCATCCCAGCCTGATCACTCAATATTGACTGTCACTTTGGCGGCTGTCAATTAATAGCTTGAGTGATCTCGGTTCAGACCAGAAACTTGGCGGCAGCCAATTTTAGGTCTGGTAAGACAACTTTCCGTGGCGAAAACTCGATGGGTCCCTGTATACCCTTATGGGGTTTTGGTATAACTTTTTTTACCGCAATTTTTTAAAAACGCAGCCATCAATTTCTTGGAGCCTTGAAGCAAAATGTCAAGAGTCCTTGCCAGGGCCACCTTTTCACTCATCGACCAGAACAGCTTCTTCGGGGAAAGGAGGTTGACCACTGCCACCGATCAGCCTCAATGAACACTACCGCGTGCATAAAAGGTCTCCTTTCACAACGTATGAAACTAATATTTCGGTTACCGGGTTTCCTACATTTATTTACACAAGGCCATCCTTTCAGCCCTGGAGAGACCATTGTGGCCAGCAACAATGCATGCATAAACAATGCATACATAAACCTTTGTAGCATGACGCCATACCGTACAAAAGTAAACGGATTCCTAAAAAAAACGTCAAGTGTGCTGTAAAAAAGGAGGTTATATGATTGAAGTTTCACTTTACTTGTTAAAATGTACACGGATAAAATTTGAATGATTTTTAATTGAAATAATCAAATGTACAATTGAGAAAATTGCATCTGTTAAGGTGCTGTTGTGCTTTACCAATCATATATTTAAAACGTAAAGCACAACATCACTTAAACAGATACAATTTTCTCAATTGTACATTTGATTATTTCAATTAAATAATCATCCAAATTTTATCCGTGTACATTTTAACAAGTAAAGTGAAACTTCAATCGTGTAACCCCTTTTTTACGGCACACTTGACGTTTTTGTTAGTAATTTTGTTTTTGCTGTTAGGGAGTACGAACCAAAAACTGGAAAAGGGAGAGAGAGAGTGGAAAACAACGAAACCATGCAGTGTTTCACCTTCACCCATAAACCTAAAAAAGAAAAACTGTTAAAAATGCAGAAAACATTCTTACGTGTCGCAGGCTTTTTCTTTAAAAAAAAATGTGCTAATTAGACGTTCATGCCAATCCATCTCTAGTTTTAAAGTTAAACCATCCTATTTGGGGTGAGTCTTTCGTGTTATTGGTACTATTGTGAGGGTAGGAGGGTTCCCCAGTGGGGTTATTTTTTTGTTGCATCACTGCTGCATCTGGCTTCTGGACGGTGTTTTTTTTTTTTTACATGTTCTCGAGGAATTTAGTGACCAAGCGAACGAAGCGAGCGAGGACAAATGTTCGACTAAAATTGGTGTTTCAGTGTTTGTTTATAATACGATAACGTGTGCTTTTTGTTTTGATTTGGTTGAAATTGCTAGACAAGGGATCTTTGGTGCATGGAATTCAAGAGTTCGAAGATAAAAATCGTACCTCGAATATTTTTGGAGATTTTCGCTTTTTCCGTTGGAAGGTGGCTAAGCAGGTTTACAGTAAAACGACGGTAAAGGATTCCGATCTATAAGGCTAGTGGCCCCGAAACAATGCAAAGCTGTTTTTCACAATATAGCATATCGTAGTAAAAGCTCTTTTAGTGCGAAGAATATAGAAAGTATTTACATGGCCGGGGGGGGGGGGGGGCCGATATTATTAGTGCCAACGTCTCACGTTTTGCAACAACGCGGATGCTTCTTTTTTCGTTTATACAACAAATCTCGGTCGTGGTGGCGGACCTATCCAGATGCGCTCGTATAGAGGGGTGTTGGATTCGTAAGCAGCGCACTGGGTGGAACTTACACCGGTGATTTGGTTAGAAAAATATTCCGAAGTAAATTTAACAACACATCGAAAAAAGGAAAAGACCAATGGGAAGGCTCTGGCTTCCAATGACGGGCAAGGTGAAGACAAGGTGGTACCGTGGGATAAGAATAGGTTTACCGGGGACCGATGACAGCCGGTTCCGACCATGAGTTTTCTAAGTTTTCCAGAGTGGTTGAGGTTAACTTCCAGGGTAAATTTACCGTAATTTTAGGAACGAATTTTTTTTGCGGACATTTTACCAGTTTAACTTGTATATTGGACTCACATAGTGCAAAAGAGAAATGGGCTCCATTTCCCGAACATGCAGATGTCAATACAGAAAAAGAATGATAACATTTTTTGACACAGTTGGTTAACACAATAAGTTTTTATGCAGTTAGGCTCATTTACAATCTTTACTATTTTTTTCCCCCGAGTTTTCCAGGTTTTTTTTTTTTTAATTTGAGAATTCTCTGAGTTCTCCCTGAGTTTCAAACGTAGTTTACATTCCCTGAGTTTTCCAGGTCGGTGGGAACCATGCATGAGCGTCACGACCCGCTCGGCCGAGTATTTCTGAATTTTCAGAAAACTCAGTTGTGTGCCGCGTCAAGAGTTATGCCATCATGGCGTAATTAAATTCTGTGTTTAGGGTGGGGGAAGGGATCGAAAGTAATGGGGGGGGGGGGGGCTGGCATCCGTGCTCCGATCCAAGAGAGAGAGATGCGATTGGTTGAGATCTGAAAGTCCTGTTTTGCCATTCTTCGTTCAATAAACCATGGCTCATTCTCTCCTGAGGGACAAAAAGCTATGGATCGGGGGTGGGATTTCTAGAACGCAAATCTCTTTTCGGTATCGCCTTTCCGTCTTTCTCCGTCCGTCACGTGGGGGCGTTGGAGTTTCAGCCCCAGGTGGGAGCGAGAAAGTAGCTCGAGAAGCATTCGTGAGTGGATTTGCACAGCTGCTGGCTGACTGGGGCTGGCTGGCTCGCCTGTGTGCTGGGTGCCAGTCGACACCTGCCTGCACGTGTGCCTCTAGTTTCCCCGTGTTTGGGAAGTGAGAGTTCGTTCACTACTGTGACTTTGTTTCAGTGCCCATGGTGTGATTTGTACGTGCGTTTTAGGCCTAACGTCATCAAAACACAAGACAGGGGAGGGAATGTTTTTTAGACGGTGAAGAATTTCGTTACTGTTCTAAAGTTTTGAAAAAGCTGAAGCTGTCCGTGGCCGGAGAATGGAGACCATCGTGCGTTATTAGACTGAAATTACCGATTATTTCGAGTTGCTGAACTTATTCTCTGCGTTTTAGACCTAACG
>JAHWFP010232676.1:0-13649 GCA_023313725.1 Lithobius niger | reverse complement strand
TATCTTATCTTATCTTATCTTATCTTATCTTATCTTATCTTATCTTATCTTATCAACGATTTTAATGTAATTTAATTAATTAGTTAGTAACTCTTGCTTACTTCTTACATTAATTTCACAATAACAGCAGTTTCACCAATTTTTGCGCTAGTATTTGCGCTACCAAACTAGGTCACACTCAGTAACCTGCTCAAAAGAAAACTGATATGCAATTTTAAACTTTTAATTTACCTAACACTGCCTATAGCTTGACCACGCTTCTCAGTATATCGTTCCATGACTAAATAATTAATGCTTAAAATGATTTAAGTGAAAATCGTTTGGCTCAGCCTTCCTACAATTCTATGTTATTGACTGTTTTGTGTATGCACAGGTTTACACAGTTTGGTCATAGGATAGCTTAAGTTTGTAATTCTGTATACCACCAGGCACTATTGTGCATACCCTGTGTGCAACAATGTTAAAAATAAACACCATGGTATCTTTTTCATATTGGTGGTGCCTGGAAAATTGAGTTAAGCAGCTGTATTATTACAAGGTTGGAATCAGGTGAAAATAGGATGAAGAAACCAAGTGGTGTCATCTACTCTACAGCCAACTTGCTTGCCTTGAGTCCTTACAGGGCACAAACATGTTTATTATTGTCATTTATTTGCATGATGGTAGCATCAATACACCAATTGAAAATTGGAAATTTACTATTTTTCTCTTCATCATTACTGATACATGAATGACTTTGATTTTAGGCCAAAGGAAACAATGGATCTAAAATACAAATTTCTCATCATTTCTCTTGCTTTGAACGTCATCTGGATAACTACTTTAGTAATTGATTTTGATATTCAGTCTTGGATCCCAAAGGCGGTGTGTATTACTTAGCATTAAATGTATTATGGCTAATTTAGTTTTTTATTTAAATTTTCTTCAGTAGTGCCTATGCTACTAAAAAAAATAAGTACTGGAAATTTCCGCATTACGTATTTTTTTTTAATATGGTGACCCTATTTAATACAAATGCTAACGAAGGGCTTGCTATAAATGATCAAACTGGTTTACGGACAGCAAAGCTAACATTAACTGAATTCCACAAGGCTTTTTTAATGTAGCTTAAAGCTACATTCCTGAAGTCAGCTAAAAAATATTGTTGTGCGTATCTTATGACATTTCCACCTTTGTAGATCCTTACAGATAGAATTATTGACAGTCTTACATCGTTCCCTTCTCAGAGACTCTCACTTAAATTAGCCCAGCAAAGGCTATTGATAAAATAGGTCTGTGCTCCAGAATTTCTCATACCACGTAAAAGTTAAAACGTAAGAAATGTAAAAAATATAACGATGAAAAATATGTTAGCACGTCTTTCCTCTGCTTACTATAGCTTGTAGCACACTACACCGTTCCGTTCCGTCCTGTTCCAATGACTGACGCCAACAGATAGTCCTGAGCACATTGCTTCCGTCGCTAAAGCTTGTAGCACACTACTCCGTTCCTTCCATTCTGTTCCGTCATGTCATGTCGCATGCCGTCATATTTCTATTTGGATTAAAAGCATGTAAATTAGAGGACCGGGTGTACTGCTCTGTCCCGTTCCGTGACAACGCGTCGGCTGATGGATGGGATTGTCGAGGCAGAGCCCTTTCGGTTAAAAACTGATCGCATCGGAGAAGTGTATGCACCTGCCGGCTTTCGACGACCATAGTCTTCACGTGCCTGCGCACAACACGTTTTCCCTACTAAATACAGATGTGAACCTATTTCAGTTGCCTTCTGGACTTAAATGTCATCATGACCGTGCTGACGACTTGAAGGTCGGAGCTGAACTCTTTTCGCCGGGAAAGTCTCCGGATCTAGAGTCCCAGATAAACACTGTTAACCTTTGGTCCAAATGCTGGCAACTTCCCCTGTCTGTAAATAAATATCACTCTTTTCACGTTGGTGCTCGACACTTAATGAACCATTACACTCTTGATCATAAAATTCTTCCTTCTTATGATATTGTGAAAGACCTGAGGATTTCGTTTACTAGTGATCTCAACCTCACCACCCATTGCCACTAGATCTGTTCATCTTCATATCGTCGTTTGTCTGTTGCTGAACGATGCTTCAAATTGGGGAATAACGTGACACGTGTGTGGGCATTTAAAGTTTTTGTCCGACTGATACTAGAATATGCAACTCCTGTTTGGTCGCCTTTACCTCTTGGTGATATTGACCTGATTGAAGCTGTCCAGAGATGCTTCACTAAGAGGCTCCCAGGCCTCCGTGACAAATTTTACCGTGTTCGTCACAACGTTTTTTGACTTGAATATTATTACATGAACTTCGAAGGATGAGATTCGACCTTATCTTGACTTATCAGATACTTCACCAGCAACTTGACGTCATTTTACCTTTTTTCGACCTGGCCCCGACCGTTGCCCGTACCAGGGGACATAACTGGAAACTTTCCATTCCCTCCGCTCGCCTAGATTGTAGAAAAAATTTCTTTTCTGTGAGGGTGGCTCACATTTGGAATGCCCTGGGCTTTGATACCGTCAATGCTCCCTCTTTGAACTTGTTTCGTTGTAGGAAAACCCAATGAAAATCTACACTCTTTTCTTGAACGGCCTGCCTGTTTTTCTCTTTCTTATTAATCTCCATCCTGGATCGGTGTTAGTGGCTCGCTCCCTTTCCGATTCCATCCCTACGTACTTGCAGGGTAAATTGTCTTTATTTATTTACTATTATTTATTAAAGAAATAATACCTAACTTACTACGACTTCCAATTTAATTACCTACTTAAGGTCACTGCAAGTCCTTCTTCATTTGCATTGCGAATTTGGGCGCAATAAAATTTAAAAGCTTAGCAGAGCCGACCGAAATGGTTAGCGACGGAAGCAATGTATGCTGGAGCATCCGTTGCCGTCAGTCGTTGGAACGGAACAGAATGGAGTAGTGTCTACAAGCTTTAGCAACTGATACTTCAACACCGGCTGGTGTATCCAAAATCACTGGCAGTGCTTTGAAGCTTGTTGCATACTACTCCATTCCGTTCTGTTTCGTCACGTCACGTCGCAGGCCATCACATGTTTGTTTGGTTTAAAAGCATGTAAATTATAGGAGCCGCGTGTATGCGCTCCGACCCATTCCGTGATTACCCATCGGTTGACGGACGAAATTGTTGAGGCATAAAGCTTTTGGCACACTACTCCATTCCGTTCCGTTCCGTCACGTCACGTTACAGGCCGTCAAATTTCTGTTTGGATTAAAAGCAATTAAATTTGAGGAGCTGCATGTACTGCTCCGTCCCGTTTCGTGGCGACCCATTGGCTGACGGACGGGAGTGTCGAAGCAGAATCTTTTCAGTAAAAACTGATCGCTTTAGAGAGATGAACACACCTCCCGTCAGCTGGTTGCACACTGCTCCGTTCCGTTCCGTTCCGACGAGTGACGTTAACGGATGATCCAGCGCACAGTGCTTCCGTGGCTAATCATTTTTCAGTCGGCTTTTCTAAGCTTTTAAAATTGATCGTGCCCAAATTGGCAATGCAAATGTAGAAGGACTAGTAGTGACCTTGATTTGGTAATTAAATAAAACGTCGTAGTAAATTAGGTATTATTAATTCTTTACACTCTGCCATGATGGCATTTAAGTCCAGAAGGCAACTAAAAAATGTTTGCTACTTATTTAGTAGGAGAAAGGTGTGCGCAGGTGCGTGATGGACGACGACGGCCATCGACTGTGACGGCAGGTGTATACACTTCTCCAATGTAATCAGTTGTTGACTGAAAGGATTTTGCTTCGACATTCCGACAGGGCCGTCACGGAAAGGGACGGAGTAGTAAACGCGGCTTCTACAATTTACATGCATTTAATCCAAACAGAAATTTGACGGCCTACGACGTAAAGTGGTGGAACGGGATAGAACGGAGTAGTGTGCTACAAGCTTCAGTCCACTGCCATCGTCGTCCATCACGTGCCTGCGCACAATGCCTTTCCCCTACTAAATACTGATGCGAACCTATTCCGGTTGCCTCTTGGACTTAAATGTCATCATGCCCGAGCGTAAAGAATTAATACCTAATTTACTACGACTTTCTATTTAATTACCTACTGAAGGTCAGTACAAGTTCTTCTTCATTTGCATTGCCAATTTGGGTGTGATCAAATTAAAAGCTCACTGGAGCCTACTGAATCGTGTAGTGATGGATACCACGTGCGCTGGACCATCCGTTTCAGTCAGTCGTCGGAACGGGATGGAACGGAACGGAACGGAATAGTGGGTAACAAGCTTTATCCTTTCAGTAGAAAAAAAAAACTGATCGCATCGAAGAAGTGTACGCACCTACCGTCAGTCGACGGCTGCCATTGTCTGGCACACGCCTGCGAACAACGCCTTTCCCCTACCAAATACAGACACGAACTTATTTTAGTTGCCTTCTGGAATTAAATGTCATCTTGCCCAAGCGTAATGAATTAATACTTAATTTACTACGTCTCTCTATTTAATTACCTATTTAAGTCCACTACAAGTCCTTCTTCATTTGCATTGCCAGTTTGGGCGCAATCAAATTTAAAATCTCAGCGGAACCAACTGAAACAGTTAGCGGTGCAAGCAATGTGAGCTGGACCAGCCGTTGCCATCAGGCGTCGAAATGGGACGGAACGGTACGGAGTAGTGTGCTACAAGCTTGAACATGGGTCCGAACGTGAGCGCCGTCATTGCTTCAGTCACGTGAGTTGTTTGAGCGTGCCGGGTGGTTGTTTGGATTTGCGTGACTCTGCTTGTGACCGCAATTCAGACTAGAATGATTGTGGTCGACATTAGCTTTTTACAACTGATACCTGCGGTAGATATGAGTCAAAATATGAACAAAAATGGCTAGAAATATTCGTCTACACCATCACTAAGTGAAAACAGTGGCGGCTTCATATTTTTCAATTTATTTTGACCTTCAGTCGTCGACCCCAAAGACGGTGTGTATTAAGCTTGTTGCACACTGCTCCGTTCCGTTCCGTTATGTCCCGTTCCGACGACTGATGTTAACGGATGGTCTGGCCGCTAACGGCCGCTAACCGTTTCCGTCGGCTCCGCTGAGCTTTTAAATTTGATCACACCCAAACTGGCAATGCAAATGAAGAAAGACTAGTATTGACCTTAAGTAGGTAAATAAATGGAAAGTAGTAGTAAATTAGGAATTAATCCTTTACGCTCGGGCATGATGACATTTACGTCGCGAAGGCAACTGAAATAGGGACGCATCTGTGTTTAGTAAGGGAACGGCGTTGTGCAGAGGCGCGTGATGGACGGCGACGGCCGTCGACTGAAGGCAGGTGCGTATACTTCTCCAATACGATCAGTTTTTGACTGAAAGGATTCTGCCTCGACGATTCAGTTCTGTCAAGTTGACAAAAGTTGATACAGCAATACTGTTCAGCGATTTATCTGCTAACCAACTTCCCCCTCTTCGACTTCTGAGGCTGTTTGCTTGCCACTTCGAACTCTCGTTGTCTGCTTAGCTGTTTCGCAGATTGCAAGGGTGACTCAACGTCAATTGCTTTTGAACGCCCCGTTTGTTTTTCGGTCCCCTCTCCCTCCAATGTATATAAATATTTTTTGCCTCATTTTGGATTTTGGTTTCCTCCTCCCCACTGGAATTTCACCGATGTACTAAAGTGCAAGGATATTCCTACGATCGCTACTTTTAAATTTCACACATGGCAGATATTTGAATTTTAAAAATTTTATTCAATTTTTTATACAATTTTTGACCTCATTTTTTTTACAGCTAGACGAAAACGTTTATCTTACACTTTGCATTATTTTTATTAGTCTGTTAGTCAAACTGGCTACCATTATAACAGATGTTTTCCAATGAAAACTAACTATTCTTAAATTAAAAAAAAATATTGACCTCAATTTGGTTCCCTCGTCAATTGGCTCACCCCTCAATTTGGCTCTCCCCACTCCAGTATCTTGGGGGAAGGGGGGTACACCTAATTTTATCGTGTTCTGCTGACGACACGAGTCGAACAGACACATGAAACAGGTATGTGCATAAGCTTTAGAATTCGCTTTTTAATTTTAGAGGACAGAATAGACCTATTGCTGATTTTTCTAGTCATTTTCTCTTGTGGGTATTAATTAGAAAGAGGCAAGGCGTATCCTGCCTATGTGTGATAAATGTGATAGGCTTACTTTTTTCGGTTAATTCAATTTAAACTGGCCAGAATTTAAATTTTATGTTTAACCTCATCTTGATGTCCGTCGCATGCAGTTGTGAGTTTTTTCCTTCATATTTACATGACACAGAAATTGAGACGTTTTCGTTTTGGTAACTTTGCTGTATTTTAATGTGAATAGTTTTTATTTTTTGAGGCGTTCCAATTCTGTAACTTTGAAAAAAAAAACCTAGATATTTAAAGAAAATTTGGAATAATGTGAGTTTTATTGTTTGTGTAGGCGCGAGATACTTGAACCGATAATATTTCTGAGTGCGAATTGTGAATCAATAGAGTTTAATTAAATTTGGTTGGAACAAATAAAATTGGTCTGTATTTACTTGGTATCTTTTCTTTCCCCAGGTTCTGTCCTTTTCATCAGTGGATAGTAACATTAACTATTCTACTAGCACTCATTTAAACCAATTCAGATCAGGTAGACCACTGTCTTCAACTGTGCAATCAATGCCCGCAAGCTTATCAGTGCCTGAATCTTCAAGTTCACGATACGCAACTCCACCCTCAACAACACTATTGCCAACAACACAATTACCAACAACAAAAGTAGCAACAACAAGAGTACCGACAACTGCAGTACCAACAGCGAAGGTAACAACAACAACAACAGAGGCAACAACGAAATTACACACAACAAAAGTGCCAGCAATTACACAAGCGTCAAGCACAACCACAGCCGCTAATTCATCATACATTCTGGACCTTCCAGGATGCAAAATGAAGTATTACCAACCATTTGATGCAGAAGTAGAATCCTATTACAGCAAACAAACTGACTTGAAATGTGGAGAATCCTACATTTTTGCTAATGGAACCGAACTTAAAATTGACAAAGCTGCAATGGCCAAAGGGCTGAAACTTGAAGAATCAGAAATTAGTTGTGAGTTGCATGAAATTTTCAGAAAAGGAGAAGGTGAAAGTGATAGGCAGTTCGGTACTAAATTTATACAAAACATAACTTCCGATAAATATACCGCAACCAAAGAATTTCTAGAAATTAAATGTCTAAGAAATGGTACAGTTGTATACGACGATCTGTTTGCCTTCATTCACCCTAAAGAAAAAGTGGAACAGAGGTGTGAAAATGCTACAAAGTATTTCGCCACAAGTGACATACGAAAAGAAAAATTTAACTTTGTAGCCGTTGGCTTAGACTCGGTGTCACATCGCAATTTTTTACGACATTTTCCAAAAACGTATGCCGAACTCTCATCAAACTTTGATCTCATTGAATACAATGGCTACACGAAATTAGGATTAAACACTTTCCCGTGCTTATTGCCTCTTTTAGTTGGGAAATCTGAAACAGAGTTAAACCCAGGCAAAGGTCCGTATGACGACATGGCATTAATTTGGAAGGATTTTTCAAGCATTGGCTACAGAACATTATTTGGTGAAGATTGGCCAGGAATTGCAATATTTCATTATTTGAAAAAGGGGTTCTATTATCCACCCACTGACTATTATCTCCGTCCCTACTACATGGCAGTGGATGATTCACAAATGAGGAAAATGTCCAAAGGAAAATGTCTCAACGGAAGAAAAGAACTTTCCGTCCCTCTCAAATGGTGCCAAGACTTCTTAACAGTGTTTAGGGACAAACCCATATTCTCATTTACGTTTATGTCTCATCTAACACATGATTATTTAAATGATGCGGGATATGGAGACGATCCACTGTGGGAATTTGTTACCTGGTACAGAAACAGCGCAGTTAGGAATAACACATTTCTTATGCTCTTCAGTGATCATGGCATACGTTGGGGAGGATTCCGCGGTACGGACATGGGTGCCCAAGAGGACAGCCTCCCATTCTTTTTCCTCATAGCTCCACCTTGGTTCCAGAAAAAGTACCCTGTTTTTGACAAGAACTTAAAGTTAAATCAGAATAGGTTGGTGACTATGTTCGACGTTCACGAAATGCTCAAAGATATTCTAAACTTTACCGGCGAACCTAGGACTATTAAGCCTACTTTTCATCAGCGCGGTATAAGTTTATTCGAGGAGATACCCAGTGAGAGAACTTGTGACGACGCTGACATCGGTCCTGAATACTGTGTCTGCCACATAAGAAAACACATTGATGTGAATAGTTCACTTGCTATTGGTGCTGCGAAAGCTCTTGTGAAAGCCATCAATAATGAAACCGAATCAGAGCGAAACAAATGTGAGGTCTTAGAATTGCAGTATGTGAAGTCTGCACGCCAATACACAATAAATAAAAGATCCGTACAGAAAGAACTGAAGACAATGGATAGTTTTAAATTGACAATTGCCACAATACCAGGAGAGGGTTTGTTTGAAGGTGTCGTTTTATGTGAGCACAGCAACCCTTCCGTGTGCGCAAGTGCAGGTGCAATAGATAGAATTAACAAATATGGTAACCAGTCCATTTGCATCAATAACTCGGTGACAAAAAACTATTGCTATTGTTCGGAACTCTTGCATACAACTACAACAAAAAGTTGACCTTGGTGGTCTTGTAGATTGTATTGTTATAATTTAAATTATCAGCATACTTTTTTCGTTTTCATTGTTATGAAACTCGGCAATAAATCGGATACAGCATTGTTGTTAGCTTTGTTTTAAGACAGCTTTGTTGCAAGTGTCACAATACTTGGTACTTGGGTGGGTGACCTCCTGAGAATCCATTCCGGGTGTTGCAGACATAGGGCCTTAGGGCTTCGTCGGGCAGATGACCGGGTGCGGTTAACGCTCGCTAAAACCCTTTGACCCTTTGAATAAATCACTCAATAAAGAAATCAATCAATCAATAAATCACTCGGGCAGATGACCAGGAGTGTTAACGCTCGTTAAACCCTTTGAACCCTTTGAATAAATCACTCATTGGTGTATACTTTGACAGTTGTTATGCTATCCTGTCAGCGTTCGTATTGTTAAAGTATCAGAATAAGTAA
The DNA here is from genome assembly GCA_023313725.1 of Lithobius niger. Taxonomy (NCBI): domain Eukaryota; kingdom Metazoa; phylum Arthropoda; class Chilopoda; order Lithobiomorpha; family Lithobiidae; genus Lithobius; species Lithobius niger. The sequence goes on along the minus strand of JAHWFP010232676.1, from coordinate 4,510 downwards.
CTTATTGCTGCACTAATAACAACGAACAGTAACGCCATTGTTGTAGTAACATTATAGCGGCCAACTATTGTTGAATGACAGGGACAAATACAATGGACGATACGAAGATAAATGACATCAAAAAACTCGAATTGATCCACAAACGGGAAAAAAGTATTTAAAGTATGGTGATAAATTAGTTATTGGCATACTTTTGCAAGAATGGCGCCTCTATGCGTGATTTATTGTAATAGTTTTGATTCCTCGGCTCTTAACGCCTCGGCTGAGTCTCGGAAGAACAAAACTATCACAATAAATAACGTGTAGAGGGACCATTGTTGCAAAAGTATGCCAATAACCACTACTTATTGTAAATATCCTAGTAACGATGTTTGTTTAACGATGTTAGGACTTTATTATCATTAATTTGCTTCCTCTCTTGTTTAGCGTTTCACAGCTTGTCAACCCTGCAGCGTCATTTTGTTTCTAAATCGAGCGTTCAATTGGAGCCAACAGTGCCTGCAATATATCCGGGCTGCAAAAATCTTCAAGCATGCAAATCTTTGCTAAGACTCTTAAGCATCTGGGCTGAAAAAATCTTCAAGCATGCGCTTATTTAGCCTAAGTTTTTTTTAATTCTAATTAAATATTTTGATTTTAATTTACTTTTCAAAAAAATAAAATTTAATACACCCAGAAAACAAAATTTTAAATCATATCAGTTTCACTAAGGGCTTGAACCAATCCAAGAAGCAAAAATTCTATTTAAAAATGCAGGTTCAAGGCAGAATTTTAAAAAATAGTTTCAACTTTCTGGTTATTTTAAACTATTTTTTTTAACTAAGTTTTTTAATTTAATATTAATTAAAAAAAATTAAATTTGATACATTCAGAAAGCAAAAATTTTAAATTGTATCAGTGCCACTAGAAAAAAGGCTTGGTATTAATCCTGGAACCAAAAGACTATCTAAAAAAAATCGTGACACGTTATGTTAACATTTTTTTAGAATTTTAATCAAATTTTTTAATTAAATTAATTTTTTACTTTTAATTATACAAATTTGTATATATCAACATTTTCATTTAAAAATGTATGTAAATTAATAAAAAATTTGCTACAGCAGAACCCTGGACTCCCTGAACATAATTAATTAATTAATTCATTAATATTAATTTTTTTCTACTCACTGTGGCACTGCCTCGTGGTAATCGGAACCAGTATTGGAACTGCTTGATTGGCATTGGAACTGGTATTGGAATAGGAATTATGGTATTGGTAGCCTATTTACAGCTGAAAAGTTGTTACATGGCAGCTATGCAGGAAGGCAAAAATTAGGAGGAGAGGAGAGATTACATGCACATATCGAAAAAGAGCCCAGAATTTGGTAAGTTTTTACTTTCATGTAGATGGGATTTGCCTGAGATGGGCTGGGTCAAACAGTTTTGCCCTTAATGCAATGACCCAACAATTTATTTATCCTTGACCTAAATTTCCTACGATCCATTGACTCATATTGAGCCAAAGAGTCAAGATGACCAGTGATCTTACTTGACCCAGCGACCCACCTTGTCTCAATGACTGACTTACCTAATCTCATCCACAGACTCATTTTTAACCGAACGTAACCGACTATATTTTACCTTTTTTGTTTCTCAAACTAAACAATAATCTATCGTTGCTCGATAGCTTAGAACATCAACTGGAAAATCCAATTAGGCTACACACGTCGTAACTTACATCTTTGTTATGTAGTATGTTATGTACAAAGGCCTAATGCAAAACCCATGAAGGTATAATGACTAGCATAGAGTCAGTGGTTATGTTTGCAGGTTAAGAAAACCAACAAACATGACATGAAAAATAGGATTGGAGACCGAACATTTATTCCGACACAATTAGGGTCACGGAAAGTGTCAGAAAGTTCTGCTACTGCACTTTCCAATGGTAGAACACCAACAGGCAAATGGCATTGCCACACCACATTGTTCTGTCTGTCAATAACAATCTTCCGATTCCGACCTGACGAATGTAATCTCTAGGCACAAGGTATAACTTTTACTGCAACTCCATCTCTAAATCCATTTTCGGCCATCTGACAGAAGATTAGGGGTTGGATTAACCACTAAACTTTGTTCGGGAACACTCACTCGCTACGCTTACTGCTTAAATACCAAGACCGCACTTTGTGTCTGCTCTACAACGGTTAGTAAGGTTTTAAATTAGCCACCAGAGCATGAAAAGTGGAACCAACGATCCAAATAACCAGCTCCAGCCATTAGTAGTAGAGCGAGGCATGAGCGCTTGATCCAGCAGCCTTGTTAGCATTTCACCCTCCAGATAAGAAACAAGTATGCAACATACAAACATAATTGGTATTGTTTTGATTACACGAAATTCGATGTTTGAACAGGCTTTTCGAAAAAAATTCCCTTTAAATGCTGTCAAATCACATTGCCAACCATCTCCGTTTAGCTTTCAGTTTCAGTTTCACGTCCCTCCCTTCTACAATGCAGGTTGCATCCAGAAAATCCACTCCCTCCATGCTCGCTGCATGATGGCTTAATATTTAACTCTACTTCAGCTCCACCCACTCCACACAGTGGCAGTATTTTATAATTGAGTACATCCACTCAAAGACTTAGTAACCTAATTAAGAGAGAGAGTGATGGAAGGATGTCTTACACATCTTCGAGTCGTTAAAAAACGTTTAGTGGCAGATGAGTCATTTTTAATTTGTCAGCTGAGAAAAAGTCTGAGCAGGATTTTTCAGATGTCAGAAAGAAGTTAATGAATACGTTAACATGGAAGACTGTGCTGTACTCCTATTTTGACTTTCATCTTACAGAGTGGGTGCAGGAAGATGATTATTTGGCCAACCATAAGAAGTGGAACTCATCCAATTCATTTTCTCAGGAATTTCCAAGAGGAAACATTGACGATGAAGAAAAATAATTTGCCACAATTTACACTGGCGGGAAGTGATGATTGACCCTTGTGACTTCAAATTTTTGAATCCTACTATCACGTACCTGAAACTAATTGCTGATTACCAAAATTAAAAAAAATGAATCATTCCCTTCTGCAGAACATTGTAGAGGAGCCCTGAAACCAATCATTGAGTTGAAATTTGCGATGCAGTTTGTAAAAAAAAAAAATGTCATGACACATCATCCTACCAATACGATGCCGAAAAATGTTTCCAATCTCTGCAGCCTAATAGTATACCTTATTTAATCTTATTTAATATTTGTACTGTAATTAAAAATAAGTAATTAAAAACTCATAAAAATTTAGCACGTGGTCTTTTTTCTATCCGCACTAAACTTAATTTTTAATGTTTTTTCTCTTCAAATTTTTTTTCAGTGCTTGCTTAACCCAATTACCCAATATTACCCAATATGCATTGCAGTGTTCATACTTGAGGTGATTTATTTAATGGTGCAATTACCCTCATTTACTAATGGCACAAACCTTTTATTCTTAAAAATTCACAATTTTTCCCAACTACGCGTTATAAAAATGTTTCCTTCTGGAAGTGATGACTAATGTCGTGCTCCTTGCCTTTTCCAGCAGCTAGGACAAATAATTGGATTTGCCCGAGGTATATCCTCAGCATATGTTCCATACGCTTTTGGAAAATGCCCGGAGCAGCTGGCCAATCTTAGAGGGTCTCTTCACCATGGAAATAATCCGAGGCAGGTGTTTATTGTGAAGAGCATCTTAGACTCCTCATTGAGCTCATCTCCAGAAATGGGTCAGGGAGATCTATAATCAAAAAGGTGTCGCATTCCGCAAGCCGACTGAATAAATCTTCTGCTCAAAGCACAGAGTGGTACTCTATTTACGGTTGTGGATTCACTATGCCAGTGTAATCTCCCACTACTCGAACGTCCCATTAGGATTGAACACAAGAATCGTGGGAGTCGCCCAAGCAAAACATCAATAGATTTTAGAATCCCCTCCCACACTAGTCGGTTGATTTCAGCTTAAACCATGCATCTAACTGCTTGGGACACAGGTCACGCCTTACATTATTTTGGAACAGCATCAGCTTAAAGTTTGATAGTGACTTGTAGTACAATAGTTTCAGGACTACCAACCTCTACTTTACAAAACGAATTCACGTCCAGGTTGAACTTTGTCATCTAACTTCTACATAGCAGCGCCGATGCTCACCAGCAGAAATTACTGTGACAGACAGTCAGTCTGGTTATTTAGTGCAACGTTATTTAGTTTAACAGTACTGACAGGTTTAACCACTATCCCCACCCACGATTTTAAAGTAATATTCGTAGGGTTAAGTTTAACATTTTCAAAATATTATCAGTACCACCCAATGAGCAACAAAGTAAAATCGGAACCTGAATCAACTTCTAGTGGTACTTTAGGGACCGGTCACGGTCATTATTTATCATCGGGGCGAGAGGGGGGCGTTGGAGGAAATTGAGGGAGTCATGAAGGTTTTGCACCCTCTCAAGGGGGGGGGGCATAAACTTTTCAGGTACCGTCAAGAGCGTGGGGTCAAAAGCA
>JAHWFP010232673.1:33184-51277 GCA_023313725.1 Lithobius niger | reverse complement strand
AAAAGGTCCGCGTAAAAACGTCCGAGGAAAAAAGGTCCGCGGAAAAAAGGTCCGGGAAAAAAGGTCCGTGGAAAAAAGGTCCAGTGAAAAAAGATCCGGGGAAAAAAGGTCCGGGGAAAAAAGGTCCGTGGAAAAAAGATCCGTGGAAAAAAGGTCCGAGAAAAAAGGTCCGAGGAAACGTTAAGCGTTACGTCTCAATTCTCTGCCTATACCTTGTACATGGCTTGCTCTAATACGAAAAAAGCCTAGTCAGGAAACATTAACTCCAACCGGGAAACAACATTTTGGACGCTACCCGGCCTCTCAAAGGAGTGATATGAAATTAAAATATTTAACAGAAACTTTAACAGAAACCAGAGTTGAGCGCATTTTCACAATGGTGAGGGCGAGGGTAAATACACAGGCGGCAAATAATCGGCCGGACAAGCATTGCTTCTCAAATTATGCTATGTGCTCCTTCATCTCCTCCCCCCCCCCAAACTAAACAAGACAGTTTAAATCGCATTGGTCTACGTTAATTAATAAGGGCATTATTAAATTGTATAGTCAGGGTATATGTTCACACATATACATATATAGGCCTATATATTTAAAGACAGCATTTATCAGTGCTATTTAACTTTCCTCGGACCCTTTTTCCACGGACCTTTTTTCCGCGGACGTTTTTTCCGTGGACCTTTTTTCCCCAGACCTTTTTTCCCCGGACCTTTTTTCCGGACCTTTTCTCAACGGACCTTTTTTCCCCGGAACTTTATTCCCCGGACCTTTTCTCCCCGGACCTTTTTTCCTCGGACCTTTTTTCCTAGATTCACACCACTGGATCGGCATCAAAGTGACCTAGTAAATAGGGATTTTATTTGCCTAAAACTGTAAAACAAGTACAACGGTTAAACTGTAATACGAGAAATTTGCAAAACGAAACACTAAACAGCATGAGTAGCAGGCATTCAAATGATGGAAATGCACAAACCATGCCAGAATAAAAAAAAAGGAAAAAAAGTAACGAAAGTAGGTTCTAGATGAATCTCCATACCTGCCAGATGAAATTTGAGCTATGGCCTACCCCCTACCCTAACCTGTAATAACAACAGCAACAACACGAAAAATAAATAAATAAAAGAAGAAACACGGTTTTATTTTCTCTCTGGAAAAAAGCCAGAAGGTAAAGAAAACAGTTCTTTGCTTTATTTTAATTTGTTTTTTTATGTTGTTATTATAGGTTAGATTAGGACAGGTCGGAGGGGGGGTGGGGATTGAGGCTTAATGGCGCGTCGACAACTTGGTCATTAGCGCCAACCTCAGTCACAGTGCAGTGGTCCGGGTTGCCACTGCACCACACATTACAGAGATGTTATTCAAACCCCTAATCTAAATCTTGTCATACATCTGTACCTCCTGCAAAAATTGAAAAACACCAGACAGGAGGACAGACTTATCACCCAATTGACGCGCAATGTCATGCGGAAGATGGAAACGACGACGAACACCATCAAGATGGTGACAATCAACAAGGAAGTGCCGGACCGTAAGTGGCCGTCGACACCAAGAACATTCAGGAGGGTCAGCCCCCCGCAAAAGGAAACAGTGAGTAAGTCGAGTGTGACCAACGCGCAAACGGGCCAACACCACCTCCTCACGGCGACTGCGGCGACACGCCGAGTGCCATTCCTCAACAGTGCCTTTAATAGCACGTAACTTATTACCGACTTGACTGTCCCACAAGGCTTGCCAAAAAGCGTGTAACCTCAGACGCAGAGTTGGAAAGGCGTCTGCATGAGGGAACATGGCTGAGATCCCTACCGATAGGGCCAGAAAGGGCCCCTTTCACAGCAGAATCAGCTTGCTCGGAGGCCTTGGTTCAACTTTCATCGGGCACATACGGAGTTTAACCTGGAAACGACTTTAGTAACTTTTTTTGCAGTTTTTTGCATTGGCTTTTTTTTCCAAGTTGTCCCTCCGCCCAGTTACAAACATTACTATAGTGTCAATCCCGTGCATAGAGAAAATTAATTTAATGAAAATAACAGAACCAATTAGCTAATTAAAAGCAGTCCAATTAATATTACAAACTTCGCAATATTCTTGCTCCGTTAACCTTCCTATTCGACATATATTTGTATTATTATTATTTTTTTTTTTGGTGAAATAACTTGAAAGCTTTGCCTAGAGGTCAGCAGGATTGAATTTGAACTCTCTCGAAAAAATATAATTAGAAATTATATAATGGAAGATCAAGACAGGACATTTTTTGGTGAACGATTTTTTAGGCCCGCACCTGCCTGAGAATTATAAATATATATTAATTTATTTATTTTTGACCCGTGTTCGAAATAAATATTATTTGCCATTCTATGCCGCTCTTACGTCACTTTAGGTGTCAGGAGAGATAAAAACCGTGATGTTGAATGTGGTTGTTGAGGTTTGAAACAATATGCTCTCCTCCTGACAGCAAGAATCCACCACACGGCCATTAAAATATTGATGGAGGAAATGCGCAACGGGGCGTTCGGTGGGGTTGGGGGGTTATAGAAGGCAAAGGAAGGAATCGAAAATGGGGTCAGAGAGAATCAATGGGGACGGTGGGGGCAGCTCCCTCATTTCAAGACTTTTTTTTTTAATATTGTAATAAATTAGCCTACTTACTTGTTCACATTTGTAAAATTTTGCACGTAACACCTGTTCTTGGGTAGTTTGATGAGGGGACCACCAACTTACTCTCCCCGACTATGCCACTAAAACATTTACAATGTAATTTTGAATTATATAAAAAGCTGAGGTCAAACGCCAGCACTATACGAAAGGGGCCTACGCAAATGACTCTGAGGTCACCCAAGCGGGAGGGGGGGGGGAGTTTCAAGCAGTGGATTAAGGAGTCACTATATTTGTGACTAGTTACCTCACAAACGGGTTGAAATACTCTTTTCGAGTCTTTTTTAATTACTTACTTGCTCACTCTTATCAAATTTTGAAAATAATTAACACATCTTCTTGGGGAGTGAGGAGGGGAGGGTCACCAACTTGTCCACACCCTGAGTCCCTGAAACGTTTAGAATGTTTTTTTTTTTAATTAGCTAAAATAGCTGGCTGAGGTTCGGGCTGAGATCAAACGCTGGCACTAACATCCCCCCCCCCCACCACCCCCAACCTGGCTAAAGAGCAACCGAAAAAAGTCCTCAGTTGTCTTCTCTCTTCGTCGGTAATAGGGGGAAAGGGGTTCGTCGATTTGTGACGTCATTTTCTGGGGAAAATTATTGTTAGTTTTTACAGGTAATTTTCCTGTAGACTGTTGGTGTCCTGCCAACACTGTTTGTGTCCTGCATCAAAACGGAAACTCGGAAAGCAAAAAAGACTTGGTTGAAATGATAAATAAACATACTAGATGTGTACGTATTTTCGTTGCTTTTGGATGAATTTTACATTAACTTGCCTGTAAAGAAATAACAAATTTTCAAACGATTCAGAAACGTACGTTTTGGTGGATGATCCCGAGATAGCTTCAAAATTGCCGATGAGCATTGTGAACTTAACCTTCAGGGGAGGCTCAAGGTGAATTACGCGCCCAGGCGAACTGGCTTTTTGACGCCCCATTTCTTCCACGACGTTTTGTGGGTTTTTCCATAATGTTCGACCTAATTTTACCGTTTTGCGCATTCCCTCCCCCCCCCCCCCCTTTCAATCCAGGCGACATATACCCGTTTTGCCGCATCCTGTTCCACCGAATTTTAATTAGCATCTTTATTTGCAGCGCAAGGGGAATTCCCGTTTCGCCGAATCATATTTTTTTTCTCAAATTGCGTGCCTCGTTCGCGCTACCCTGCTCGCTGCAGCTAAACGTATAACACCAGAAAACGCAACTAATCACAAATTTCTTCCTAGTAGGAATGATTTTGCCTTCTCTAATGTGAAATTTTTGTCGAGTATTTTGATTCGATGAAATGGGCATTCCCCTTTCGTCACATTTTATTTAAACAGGTAAATTTCGGTGAAACGAGGTTCGGTGAAACAGGAACCATCATCCAGGCTTGTATTGCCAGGATTTGCCTTACCCATAATACTGCTAGAACCCAGGATACCAAAAAAAAAATATATATATATACCTTTTACTCAAAAATTAATAAATAAATCTCAAAATTCACTCATTTATTTTCTGTTAGAAATGAATCTTTAAAAAAAAATAGACTCCAGCTACAGTAGCCGTTGCCACTTCATTGGTAGTTTCCGAGAAGAAGTGTCGATCTTCTGTTTTGTCTACAAGCCACCCAACACCACTACGGCGCTGCATAGTGGTATTCTGGTTACTGCCTGGCTCCATATACGACTGTTAGGATTTAACCGAAATAGCCTTACAACCTTTAAATATCTATACCTAATACCTACTAAGCAGTGGAGACGTAATTTTTATTCAATCTCTATACAATTTTTGAGCTCATTTATCTGATAGCTAGACGAAAACGTTCGTCTTAAACTGTTGAATTATTAACTGTCTGATGATCCATCTCACTCTTATTATAAGGAATATTTTCCAACGAAAACTAACTATTCCGAAATATTACGAAAAAAAATTAAAGAAAAAAGTTTACCTAATTTTTTTTTGCGGTCCCGTAAGCTTCCCTTTTAACGTACCATGTCTATTTTTGCAAATTTAGATCTTTTACAGTTTCGTGATTTGTTCTGAGCAGTATCGCTTATTTTATTTTTTTGCTAGTAGTCGCCATCGTTGTTTTTTTCCCTTTGAGAATCGTATTTGATCCTATCGTTGGAGCCATGTATATGCTTCTGCTGGCAAAACTGCGGTTTTTCCCCATTGCCTGTTGCTCTCACCCGACACGATGATTGCATCAGCCTATCCTTGCCTTAGTCCCTTCACTCACCAGAATTTTTGCCTAAGTTCCTACATCTTGCGACAATTTTCGCTTAGTCCTACTGCTTTGCGACAATTTTTGCCTTAGTCCCGTCACCTTGTGAGAATTTATGCCTAAATCCCTTCATCTTGCCACAATGTTCTCCTTATTCTCTCTCCACCTTGCGACAATTTTCGCTTTAGTCCCTCCATCATGCGACAGTTTTCGCCTTAGTCCCTCCATCTTTCGACAGTTTTCGCCTTAGTCCCTTCATCTTGCGACAGTTTTTGCCTTAGTCCCTCAGCATTGTGAAAATTTTCACCTTAGTCCCTCCACCTTGAGACAATTTTCGTCTTAGTCCCTCCACCTAGAAACAATTTTCGTCTTAGTCCCTTCACTTTGTGACAATTTACGCCTCGATCCCTTCATCTTGCGACAATGTTCTCCTTAGTCCCTCCACCTTAAGACAATTTTCGTCTTAGTCCCTCCACCTAGAAACAATTTTCGTCTTAGTCTCATCACCTTGTGACAATTTACGCCTCAATCTCTCCATCTTGAGACAATGTTCTCCTTAGTCCCTCCACCTTGAAACAATTTTCGTCTTAGTCCCTTCACCTTGTGACAATTTACGCCTTAATCCCTCCATCTTGCGACAATGTTCGCCTTATTCCCTCAGCTTTGCAACAATTTTCACCTTAGTCTCTTCATCTTCCGACAATTTTCACCATACTCCCTCCATCTTGCAATAACTGTCGCCTTAGTCCTTTCACCTTACGACAGTTTTGGCCTTAGTCCCTCCATCTTACTATTTTCGCGTTAGTCCCATCAACCCATACGACAATTTTTACCTTAGTCCCACCATCTTGCGACTATTTTCGCCTTAGTTCCTTCATTGTACAATTTTTGCCTTAGTCCTTCCATCTTGTGACTGTTTTTGCCGTAGTCCCTTCACCTCACCACAATTTTACCCTTACTCCCTTCATCTTCCGACTATTTTCTCCAAAGTTCCTCCTTCTTGCATTTGTTGCAACGTGGTATTGCCATAGCAAATATGCCGTGTATGGTTTTGTGGTATAGCTTTGGACTTTGGTCTTGAAGGTCGAACGTTCAACTCCCGTCAGGCAGTCTAACATTTTAAGTTCAAAAGGAAACTGAAATAGGTTTAGAATTAATGAGGTTAGACAAATACGGTTAGAATTATGAACAGCATTAAAAATTTTCCAGTAATGGAGGCATGGGTCGAGCAGTACAAAAATATGCCAGTAAATATTTTATAATGGTGATACACTTCATTCCAAATCTTGGCTTCACCTGCTAATTTTAATTTTATACGTGTTTTTATATTGTAAGTATCAACGTTTAATGTTTTTTTGTCTTGATTTCGTGGTATGTATTCTTTATGCGTATCGTTTATAGGTGACTAAGGAAAGTAGTAAATTTCTGAAAAATTATATATCAAAAATAAAAATAAAATATCTCTTCTTACTTTTGCTGTTTGTGGGTTCCGTACTCTATCAGGGAGTGAACATTTTAGTTTCTCATCTGTATTTATTTATATCAAATACCACTCGAACTTTGTTAAGTACACTACATTCCCACCTATAAAAACACGTCACCTAAGCACTTCGTATTTTTTCAATTAGGAATGCAACTCGTTATTATCGAAAATTATCGATATCAAACTATAGGCTCTTGTGGTATTACTACTGGTAATTTTTAAATATGGTTCTTTTCTCGCCAACAGTGGGCACCGGTTCGACCGGCTCGGTGATCATCAACCGATTAACGGAGTTAGAAGATGTGAAGGTATTGGCACTGGAAGCTGGTGGAGAACCTTCTCATATCTCGGAAATACCACTTATAGCATTTAAGGCACTGGGATCGGAAATGGACTGGAACTATACGACTGTACCTCAGAAAGATTGCTGCCAATATTTTATTGACCAGGTGAGTCGAAATAATTTTATGCAGGTCTTAAATGTGAAAATAACAACTTATTTCAGTGGTTATAGAGGGTATAAGTTAATATAATAAAATAAAATAAAATTAAAGCAAAACCGAAAGAAAGTTAACCAGAACGAACGTTAACCGATTTACAACAAACCATGAAACAAGTACGCTTTAATATTAAATTAGTTCAAATTGTCTCTGCGGTTGAAGGCGCTGTTGAAAGTTTGTCCCCAAAATTGCAAAGTTGATTTTTTAGACATAAGTGCCTGCAAAAAAGTTATTCAGTCTATTGATAATCCTTGCATTTATCCAAGCAAAAGTTTCGTATAAATTGTGGTATGATCACATGGCCTTGTCGGGAGGGGGAGGGGGCTTAATGGCGCTTAATGGGTCTTAATGGAGCATTATTACTGTCAGGAGTCGCATAAGGGAGGCTCGAAGATAACTCCAGTCCATGTTCCACCATCGTATTGAGTCAAGAGCCATGAGCCATGCGGCCGGTGGTCGAAGGAGTGGCCGTTTTTATTTTTTCGGAAGACGTATTTTCAAAATTGGGCGGTGTAGATGTGAAAAATGTCACTCGTGCTACGATTAGTTCAAGCACGTGTCATTTCGCAAGCAGTAGCATTTAAACGGCATTGAAGCGAAGAAGGAGTGTTGTTCCTCACGCCATTGCCGACTGATGTAGAAACCAATTGTCTTGCCTCCTGGCTCCACGCTAGTTTTAACGCATGTTGGGGAAGTAACTGTTTCTCAATACTATTATGGTAAAATCGGATTGTGGCAAGGTTTGGAGCTATATTAGCTCATAGTTTCTTTCTTAGACGAACTTGTGAGAAGCGGTGAAATACAAAACAAAAGTTACAACGTGGATGGTCTCATTCGTAACCACCAGTAATTGTCCCGCATTCCTGGTCTTCTTTGGAGTGTCGCTTTTGTCCCAGACGAACTTGCGACAAGCGGTGAATTGCAAAGGGAAAGTTACATAATGGATGCTCCCATTCGCAAGCTCCCGTTATTGTTCCTCATTCCCCGGTCTACTCTTGAATAGCTACTTTTCCAGATGAACTTGTGACAAGTGGTAAAACGTGAACCGAGAGTTACAGCATGGATGCTCCCATTCGTAGTTCCCGCTATTGTCCCACATGGTTTCATTCTTCAGTGGAATCGCTCTTGATGAAAAGCTTTTTCGTTGGGCACGTGGATATGTACACAACAATAAGTATGTATATATATAGCCAAGATGGACGAACAAGTGTATAACCTACAGACTGGCAGACAGGCGAACAAAGGCTATGGGGTTGTGTAGATAACTGTACATCACAATTATATTTGCCTTTTGTTCTTCATGAATGGAACTAAATTATGGGAACTATTAGCCACGGAATTATTATCACCAACCTTGCGTGTTGCGATACACCCCCCCACGCCTCCATTAACAAATCAACAAAGATATAGTCTTGCTTCATTGTTTTCGTAAGATAACGGACTGCTGTTGCGTTAAGCGGGATTGCAGTAGTAACCTTGACATCACTGTTTTGTTCTTTAGCTGGTGCACTGTTCCCTATACTAACTCACTTAACCTCTATCGTTAAGGTCAACGTTACAAAGACGTGATGGAACACAAATAAAAAGGTGGACTGCAGGGTTGTATTAAGCTAAAGGGTAGTGGTATAGGCAGCCGGGAGGGGAGGTCTAGTGTAAGGTTTGGCCGCTCCGTTCCATTCGAACACCTAATGACAGTCATTAGCTAATTATCAGCAATTATGGGTCATTACCACGTTCGACAAGCAAGACTTTTTGGATACATTTACCAGCCATCGAACACCGTATAAAGCAACAACTTTATCACGAGGACTGACGTTCCACTCTTTGCAACTTTGTAACTTGGCTTTTGGCGGGAAGATTGCTATAAAATGGAAAGAATGTTTTACCGCCAGAGACACTCGCAAAAGGTAGCTACAAGCAGCGGCAGAGATGCTCTTTTGTCGTTTTGTAGGACAAATTCAAGTTGATCGATATCACGTTGTAAATAATTCTTGTTGTAAATTTTGCTGAAGGAGTCGAAGTAAAGTGGACCATTTTGCTTGCAAGCGTGAGTCGACGACCCATTGAATTTATAATGGTGGCCAGCGGTGGAGACTAACCGACGTGCCCTTCAACTCCAAGAAGTATTTTTTCCCCTTCACGTTCGAAGTTAAATGGTGTTCGGCGAGAAGTTGGCGACAGGAGTTGATGAATAACTTCATACTGGGTTTCCCTCGGAGCAAGACGAATAGAGAGCAAAGACCGTAGAGTTTTTCCTGCAATCCGCAGATCGGTGACCAGCAACAAATTCAGCCAAGAATCAACCAAGCAATTTAGACGAACAATAATTACTTGCCATCATGTGGCCCAAAATCAGATACGGTTTTTCTTACATGTTAAGCAGTCGATAATTGGAGGAGCCAGGTTTGATTCCTGGAATTTGTTCGTCTGGATAGCTGCACATGGGCTCCACTACACGCCCCTGGATGCTACGACGTGTGTTCGTTTATATCTTCTCACCACTGTTTAATCTCTCATCATCTCTATCGAAAATTCCTTTATATTTATTTCAAAATTGATTAATGCACTCGTTGAAAAGGAAATATGGCCTGATGAACTGAAAGTACAAGACGTACTAAAACCCACCCATAAACATAATACTAAAAAAAAAAAAAAAGTAATTATAGACCCGTTTCTCTTCTATCTAACATAAACAAAATTACTGAAAAATTTTTCTATAGGAAAATTTTAATTTATTTAAATATACATAATATTCTAACAAATAAACAGTTTGGTTTTAGACAAAACAAAAGCACTACAGATGCCTTAAGGCATATCAATGAATTTATAAATAAGTCTTTGGATAATGGTAAATATGTAAAAGCTGTTTTGGTGGATTTGCAGAAAGCTTTTGATACCGTTGAACATGCTAGGCTCATAAAAAAATGCGAAGCGTATGGGCTAAAAGGGAAATGTGGCAAAATTATAACAAGTTACCTAATTGATCGAAAGGCTTTCACTAAAGTAGGCAGTTGTTACAACAATCCTGAGCTCGTTAAGTATGGTGTCCCACAAGGTTCGGTTCTGGGCCCGCTTCTCTTTTCAGTATATATGTAAATTATGTAAAAATTGTGATATTACTCTTTTTGCTGATGATATATTGCTAGTTTCTACCAATAACATGAAAAATACAATGGAACAAAACTACAGCAGGATTTTGACAATATCAACTTATGGTTCCTGAAAAATGACGTTTTTATTAACGAGTCAAAAACAAATGTTATTGCAATTAGTTCTCCGCTTAGGATTATGGAGAATGACCAATTATTTCTTTACAGCTAACGTTGTCAAAACTATAATAGGTGTTCAACAACTTGTGTTAGTGTTAAAATGGTAAAGAAGCAAAATACCTAGGTTTAAATATTGACCAATCTTGGAAATTTAAAACGCATATAAATTCATTGATAAAAAAATGAAGAAGATTTCTGCCCTTGTTTTACAGGTTAAAGTATGTGTCAAATGAAAAAAAATAAGAAAATAGTTTTTGACGTCCCGATCACTAGTCATATCAGGTATGGAGTCGAATTGTATGGATTTGCCCTAGGGTACCTAATAGACAGACTTCAAAGAACACAAAATAAACTTATTAAGGTTCTATTTAAGAAAGTAAATTCTGATACCTCGACTAAAGACCTATAGAAAGATTACAAGATACTTGATGTAATAAAATTAAGAAACTTTACAATTATTTTAAACAATTACTTTAATAAGGACCATAAAATAGTGAATATTTCAAAAAAAGGTTATCTGAGGCATGAAACTATTAGATACGAAATTCCTTTAGTAAATATATACCAACATATACCAACATATAACCAGCTACCAGCTGAACTCACAACTTTGACTAGGTTTGGCCAAGTTCACCAAGTTGACCAAATTGGCCAGGTTTGGCCAATTTGGTTCCTATTTTGTTTTATGCACTCAGTTTTATTTTTCTCCGTAATTGTAAAGATGACGTTATTGTAATTTATTTTATACTAGATGTAACCCATACAAGTTTCTCTTTGAGACTCGGGATACAATTAAATAAATAAATAGTTAAAATCTTTGAAAAAAATTTAACTAAGAGATAGTTAATGCGATCCAGTTTTTCTTGTGTTTAAAAATGAAATTAAAAACCCAGCCAAATCACAGTATAAAAATATAGACCAAAACAGGAGCTTTCGCCCAGTCTTACTGAGCATTCTCAACAGCCAGCACATTCAAGATCAAACCTGGCTCCTCCCACTGTTGCTAAGCAACTATACCACACGCCATGGCAGTTTGCTGTGACGCGCATATCACGTGACTGGGCTAGTCCAATCAGACGGCCAAACAGCCGTTGTTCTCGTTCGTCATTGGCTAACTCATGGTGACGTCACAGCAAACAGCCATGGTTTACAAGCGCATGGTTTACAAGCCATGCAGAGCAGCTCTGCCAGCAGCCAAACATCTCACACACACCTACATTCTCTTCACATCTGGTGTAACAAAGTCAAACCCCACAGGCAACCAAATAAATAAAAATCCAAACAATTAAATATTCCCCAAAACTAAATAATTAATAAATAAACAAAACTATATAACTATAAATAAATAAATAAATACCTTACGGTACTGGTAAACTGAATTAACTAAATAAGGGCAATTCATAAACTGCAAAATTAATCACTAACTTAAACTTATTACACTAATTAAACTTATTCTACAAATTAACTAATAAATTTACACTTATAAACCACATAGAATTAAAATTGTGAAACAAGTACAATAAATAATAAAATAAAGCAAAGGAACAATAAATAATAAACAATTAAATTATGAAATAAGTACAATAAATAATAAATAAAGTAAGTGAACAATAGTAATAATTCTTTAGCACTAACCTAACCTCACCTAACCTATTATTTATCCCGGCCTAAACATCCTTTTCTGTTCACCGGTTGCATGCAACTTTCTAAATGCAATTCATTTGTATGCAAATATTTACATGAAAGAACAAGACGTTTAAAAGCGTTAAAAGAGGTTTATTGTTGTGATGCAAAAGATGTAAATAGTTATTTGAGCTGTAACAATCTTATACTACGATAATTTACCTGATATCCCGTGATAGGTTTTTGCCATAAACAAAGTCAGTGTATTAAATATCTTGATTGGGTTTTATTTTCTTTAGAAAGTTCCGGTGTTTCGAGGGAAAGCGCTTGGCGGAACGTCTTCACTTAATTTCATGACGTACACCAGAGGAAATAAAAGAGACTTTAACACGTGGAAAGAACTGGGAAACGAAGGATGGGGGTATGATGACCTGTTTCCGTACTTCATGAAACTAGAAGACTATCATGTACCCATGTCTCGTTATGATGGTAAGTGTTCGGCAAACCAGTACCACCAGTTCTGCAAGAATTGATTCTTTCTCTCTTATCATACAATCGCTTTTTTATTCAACGAAGGAAGCATGGACCTTCTTTGGTACTTCAACTCAATAGTCAACTTTAACTCTCGTCGATACTACTTGTCGATAGTTCCATTTATCTGCCTCAAAATCTCTTCATTTCACTTTAACAGCTACGCACTGTACTCCTATTTTGTATGTCGCTGTAACTCATCTTGAACTGTGTTTGGTTGTGATTAGCGCTGAATAATGTCAGAAATCTACCGCATCCAACTGCCACTTCCTTAAACAAGTCGACAACCCAGCGAGTTGAAAGGGACTAGAGAAGTGCCTGTCTTATATTGACTTAACACGGAGTGCTCTGTACACCCTGTCCACATGTTGTCATTGTGACTTACAGCGTCGTCTCGGACTCCGACGTCACCATAAAAACAGGTCTTCATAAAAAGGACTTGGATAAAACTCGCATGGCACATGACAAAAAAAAAAGAATTTAATTTTCTGCCAATTAGCACAATTTCTGGTCTTGTTCACCTATAAAACAATAAAACAACATGCATTAAGAAAGCAGCACTTACTAAAAGGCCTGAACAACCATATAAAAGGAATACTTACATCACACATCTTTAAAAAATAAATGAGCTAAATGCTCCAACTTTCAGGCGTCCCCGTCATCTTGTAAATTGACGTCATATTACACAGGACTTCTAATTAATCAGTTAAAACTTCATTTAAAATTTTTTAATACATTAACGGATGCAAACCGACTCGGGCGATGCATAAGGTGAAAAAATTTCCTGAGATGTAAAAATGGCTTCATTTATTTAACTTCCTACCTGTCAATGTATTATAAAATTTTAAAATTTTAAAATGTATAAATAATCTTAGTATTTGTCAGTCTTGTGTCAGATGACGTCACTTCATAAGATGGCGGGGACTCCTGGACGTTGGAGCATTTAGCTTGTTTATTTTTTGAAGACGCGTGCTGTAAGTAGACCTATTTATGGTTTTTTAGGACCTTTAGTAAGTGATGCTCTCTGAATGCAAGTTGTTTTATAGGTAAACAAGAGACAGAAATTGTAACAATTGAAAATTAAATTTCCTTTTGTTTTCATGTCCCATGCGAGCTTTTGCTCGGTCAGGAGGAACCTATTTTCGAAGCATCGTATCTCGTAAATTAGTTGTCATTTTGGGGTCACTGTCACCATTTCTCCCCTAAAGCAATTTAACTCTTAAAGCTGTGACTTCCAATTCGATGTGATCTGAATTGAAATAAGAAAGGTCTGCGTACCTTCAGTCATTCAGTCATTCAGTGTGTCAGGTTAAATTTACAGGCCAAACCAATGTTTTGTGTTTGTATTTTACGTTTAGCAGTCGACCACAAAGTTCCTTCAAAACAGGTACCGGTTTTTTTTTTTTTTTTTGGCATCATTCTGTATATTCAGGAGTCCGGACACTGGCCCTGCCGCAACGATCGGAAGTTATCAGGTTATCTTGGTTTTTCCATCCCATTTCTACCTTTCTTCTTTTTCAGACGCTTCTAAACTCAACCAGTTATTCTTTACAAACATTAAGTTGCGCAAGTCAACTGAACCCTTTTATTGTACCGCTTGCACAATGGACTTCGAACTCCGCGTTTGGTGTCTGGCCCCCGACTTGTACCCACAGACAAAACCCGGCACCCTTCCTTCCATACCCTTTTCCACGCTGAACCCCGACATCACGGCCAAGGTCTGGACTTAAAGTTAATCTTTCTCTGGCTACAACATTTTTTGGCGCAATCGTTGGTTCTTTCTCCCCTCCCTTTCCGTCTCCTCCTGCTTTTCCTTCATCTCTCTGTTGTTTATCACCGCTCCAAACATCAAAACATTTCCCTAAAGCTCTGGTACTCGCGCCGACCATTTCCATACTGAAACACGTGGTCGGAGTCGGCGTCTCAAGTCCCGATTCGAGCAGAATTTGGAAGTCGGGGGTCGGTCCCGGACCCGAGTCAGAGTCCAGTGTAGAAAGGTCAAGGACGGGTCCAGAGTTTTCTCCCGGTGTGGTAGGGCTATCGTGTCCGTCTTCTGTCCTGTCAGTTGTAACCTGCAGGCACGATGTAGAGGACTGCTTGCTGGAGGATTGAATGCGACGTATCGTTAAAAAGTACACTGTAATAGTATACGCGTTGAACGTGAATATCAATGGTAACAAGAATATATAGGGTTGGGGAGGAGAATTTGTGACTGAGACCCCCTACTGAAACGTCCTAGATCCATTCCAATTAGTTCCGTCTGAGTTTATAGAGGGCGCCACAAGTTTTATGTGGGAATTTCTACTCAGTTTTCAGCCTAAAATTAAACTAACCTAAACGAAACTAGCTTGTATTTAATTATTATTTAGTTTAGCTTAGTTGTAATTTAGTTTATATTTGAGCTGAAAAATGAGCAAAAATTACCAGATGGAACACGTGGCGCCCTCTGAAAACTGTGATGGATCTAGGACGTTTCAATACTGACTTTTTTAGAGTTACAAATTCCCCTCCCCAACCCTATAAATTCTTGATGGTATCTCTATTTCGAAACAAAATCACAACGTTGGCTTCATTATTCAAGTTTAAAAGAGATTAAATGCTAACGAAAAGCAAACGACCAACTACCTACATAAGCAGCCATTTTGGAGGAGTGAAGCAAAGAATGATGAGGTTAGTCGGTTAGCGTTTAGTGGCAGTGAAAGAGGGGTGTGGGGCTGCCCCCTCCCCCCAGAAACTGAGCCGTTTTTAGAAATTCTGACTGCTGAAAGTGTCAGTTTTGAGGTCCGAAAAACTATTTTTCTCCCGTTTGGTCAGTGTGCTTTTTTTGTGTGATTTTCGTCTTTGCTGGGGCCGAAAAATCTACGAACCTCACTCGAGCGCGCCCGAAAATCCAGGACCCTTACCCCCATGGCGATTGAATGACCCGTTTCTTTCTGCTTCTACGTACGTTACGCAAGTCTAAACGTCACAACTGAGCCCGTTCATTTGTAAGGGCATTAGTTTGTTTAGATAAGGCCCAAAGACTTTAATTTAAAAGAAACAAGAATTATCTCTAAAATTACTTCCATGAAAGTAAGTGAGCCGAAACCGTTAGACTTTGTAACGTTAAAAGTATGATATTTTTACAGCTCCGTATCACAATACCAGCGGTCCAATGAGTGTCCAAGTTCCTCCTTACAAGACTATAATGGCTGAAGCTTTTCTCCAAGCAGGACGAGAAACTGGCCAGCCTCTCGTAGACTACAATGGAAAATACCAAACTGGTAAGTAACTGAAAAAGCAATGTTTAGGTAAAAAAAAAATTCTTATGTTAACAATAGTTTATTGTGTGTGCGGCGTATCTTGAGTCCTGCAGCATTTTTTGAGCGGCTACGTCTTCCTGGATGCGGCGGCTTTAATCGACCACTGTTTTTGTAATATAGTTTTCGTAACCATCTTGGATATCGACAAGGCACTCTGCTACCAAAAACGTATAATCGATTGTCTATGTTCGTTCTGCGGCGAACTCAAGATAGGCCGCGGACACTATAATGCATTCACTTTAATCTTAAGTATTCACTTTTTTCACTTACTAAGGATGCGTATACGAAACTGAACTCACAGAAAACTTTTACATTCTTCTGAATACACATTCATTTTTTCTCAACTTTTTACATGGGTGGATAAGGGTGGTTGGTCAACAATTGGAAAGATTCCAGGTGGAAAGTTGGAGAGCCTTAGTACATGTCATTCATTCACTTCTCTTGAACTGATTCCTCTCCACTGTCCACTTGGAATCTTTCCACATGTTTCATTTTTTTTGGTCTAGAACCTCTGTACATTCCGTTAGCCCTGCTTGCTACACCAGGAAAGGGTGATTTTCTTTTAATGCCGTTGTGTGCACAGATCGGTGACATGATTCGAGCTCACAAGTTTTTCGTAGTGGAGACTAAACCCAATCCGGCTTTTTGCTCCCTTCACTATGGTTCACCGAAACTTCCGTGACACGCACTTTTCATGAATGACGTATTTTTGCCTTTTGGTTGATACTTGCCTCACCAAAGGGTAATAAATCCAGCGACAAGCACTGCATTTCAGATTGCTCTCTGACGGTCTCAATATCGCCATGAACTAGGATGCAATTTTTAGTCACATTTTGCCCTCGGCTGAATGAGAATCACGAGACATTCGTTAGCGCATCTTGAAATCTGCACCACATATTTAAAAATGGTAAACTTTTCACATACAGGTCTATGTTGGATTGAATGTTCTGGATTGGTTTAATAGATTTACGCTGGGTTAGGTTTGATTCATACATTTTTGGTGCTGTGATACAGGGTTCGTGTGAGTGAGTGTATATAACAAGAAACTGTATGTATATTTGTAATGTCACAACCCGTAAAGAGAATGTATCGTTAAATAACCCTGATTGCGAGCATTCAACGTAAAGCATGTTTAGTAATGACGTAAAGCTGGCATAGCTGTTATCTAACTTTAGGCAACCTGAAAGCTTGACACGCCCTCAGTCGAAGCGTAGTGCCAGAAAACGAGAGGAAATTTTGCCGGGTAATTTCAATCGGAAATTCTATGATCTTTTACATCCCCCCCCCCCCCAATCGACATGAACACAACGCATCAGAGTCCTTCTATTGGCTAAGGTCAAGTTTAAACCCGAGACCTCCAGGACACAAGATAGTCATGGTAACCATAAGGCCACCTTGGCCCACAAACTTTGTATAACGTATTGTAATTAGGTTAAATTCAAACGATTTTCCCAAGCTGAGGTGTCTATGTTCTTATGTTGTTCATATATTGCTCACCGTGCTAACATGAGAGCCCTTGCAGCTTTTAACTGCAATTACAATAGCAAAAATATGGCAAAAATAGCATGCTGCCTGCCCTACCACACAGTTGTCATACGTTGCTGTAAATCCCAACCCCTCTCTGCATCCAACCGGAACAGGGTCTGGTGATCCTACTGTCCTTGTTACGTGATCATATCTACATGGCAATCACTAACGTGTACTTAAAATGTGCCAGAATGGCGCAAAATTCATGATGGCGAGCATAAACAATGATTCGTTAGCTCGATGAAAATTCCCTGCAAATTGTTAAAAATAGCCGATGCTGTTCCCTGTCGAGATGTAAATTGGCTCTAGATCAAGTACTTCGCTCGCTTCAAAATTGTTAAAAATAGGCTATGCTATTCCCCTGTCACGAAGAAAGTTGGCTTCAGGTCAAGTACCTCACTCACAACAAAATTTTTAAAAATAGGCTATGTTATTTCCCTGTCACGAAGTAATGTGGCTCTAGATCCAATATCTCATTCACTTCAAAACAGTTAAAAATAGGCTTGTTATTTTCCTGTCAAGAAGTAATTAGGCTCTAGATCAAGTACCTTCAAAATTGTTTTAAAAAGGCTATATTATTTCCCTGTCAAGAAGTAATTTGGCTCTAGATCCAATACCTCACTTGCTTCAAAATTGTTAAAAACAGGCTATTTTCCTGAGAAGAAGTAATATGGCTCTAGCTCAGGGACCTGGCCTCAAATTATAAAAAGGGAGATCAACAAGCTTCTCCACCGACAAGCTATACCATCTCTGTTGGAAGGGAAGAGACAAGGTTCACCACCGACAAAATCCCCTTACCACTGTCTTTCTAGAGCTCCCTTGCATCGCTCCCGTTTAGTTCGATCACCGACAGGCTATGCCCCTTTTATAAAACGGGCCATAATGTCGGTAGCCCTTTCCGACATTCAGATCCGTCATCTCTGTTGGAAGGGAACAGACAAGGTTCACCACTGATAAAGTTCCCCTACGACAAACTGGGCCACTGTGTTTCTAGGCCTCCTT
>JAHWFP010232673.1:0-31392 GCA_023313725.1 Lithobius niger | reverse complement strand
CAGGGGAAAAAATTGCGAGAAAGGAAATGCACATCAAGTTATAGAATGTTAATGGAATAAATTTACTTACCTCAGCACAACGTATTAAAGCAGGCCTAGCACCTTTCGTACACTCATTTCATGAAAATGAAAATTTTAATATAAATTTTTGGGGGGAGGAGGGGGGTGGGCAATAAATCCATTCCCCCCCCCGCCGGGGGGTCATGAATTTTGAAGGAATTCCTCCTTTAATAATTTGTAATGACTATTTGTTGAAAAAAATTTAATTCATTAAATTTTCCATAAATTCTTAAATTATACATGTTTATGCCTGGTAAGCTGAAAGATTCCTTGTAACCACATAAGTGAGTGTATTAATAATAAAAAGTATCACGCTCCTTTTGGGGTCTGTTTTGGCTTTTTATCCTGACTAATGGCGCTGCTCGAAAAAAAATAATTAAATTAAATTAAATATGTTTGAACACACTATATACGGTTTACACAATCCACCCAAAACCAAAACTGGTAGAAAAAACCGACAAGTTTCAAAAAACGGTCGGCCTTTGAAGCCGATTTAGGTTAGGGGTTTGAATAATATCTCTGTAATGTGTGGTGCAGTGGCAACCCGGACCACTGCACTGTGACTGAGGTTGGCGCTAATGACCACGTTGTCGACGCGCCATTAAGCCTCATTCCCCCCCCCCCCCTTTGAAGGTAGTGATATCATTCCACCAGGGAAAGGCCGCCAAGGTTAATCCTATTAGCCAAGTTAATCGCACATACTAATAGTTCGAAAGTTAAATGAAAACTAGATGAAAAATGCTACTAGCGAAATTAAATATGTTTTAACACACTATATACGGTTTACACAATGCATAATTTACAATATACAATGCAATGATATTTGAAACAAGCACGTCAGCAAGCGAGCCAGCCAGCTAGCCACGCATCTCATTCATTAGAAAATTACAAAAAAATAGCCAGACATCTTTAAAACAAACAACAAATTCAAAGGCGCCAATTATTAATGGAAGCCAAAGTGCGTTGGAATCATGGGAGCAAAATTTAAGTCCCATCATGAGCATGCGAATTAAACCAAAGTTCACTCCTTTGGATACATTGTTTCTTCTACCGTTTATTGGCGTTTGGTCTTAAAACGGTAGCCTTAGGGCGTAGTGGAAACTATATACCCTAATACTTTTCATTTTGAAAAAAGGACACACTTTATTATAATAAAAAACACAATCTGTTTTTCTTCATCAAACATGAATTTGTCGTGAATTAAAATTTGCTACTGCCATCATGCAGATTTTCAAGGATGTCTTTCACCCAAGTGTATTGTTCAGATGTAATGGAATCGTTTTTTAAATAACCAAATGAAGACTGAAGATCGATCCTGAAGCGGAACCCGTCAGATTAATTTTGTTTATCCAATCGGCTCCGTTTCTGCTTCCTTGTTGTAATGTTTTATTAAAGTAAAATTCGCTGCTTCATTTTCCCTTTTAAATTATTTACAATCCAAGAATTATTGTCAATACAGCACCGGAACAGTAACAGTATTGCGTATTAATTCTACAAAATGCCACACTTCTTAATGTCTATATTTTAAACTTAATTACTGAGCCAAACGCAATGTTAAATTGGCACCTTAACAGCCGTTGTATACTTGTGAAATGTTTGGTCTAGTACTCCATACGGTTCCTAAGAATTCAACAATACAACTATTAAACAATGCCTCTTTGGTCTTCGCTGATGTTTGGTCGTTGTTGACATTCAACAATAAGATTCCGTTTTCGTTATAACGACATAAGGTTTGTAAATTTCCTTTCTGCCGGAACTGTACTTGGATAAAAATTATAATGCGGTACAAACGCTTCAATTGTGTTGAAATTAAGAGCAATAACCCACCTGACAAAAACTAACTCGTGTAGGAAAGCCAGCTAAGCTGTTTTCAATCCAAAATCTGATCCTCAATAACGTTGCAAATTTATAACTAGCTACTAGCTAATTTTAGTCCGCTCATCCCCATGTTATTTCCATAGGGTTATTATTCATCGATACCGAGATAACGGGAAGGCTTCCATTCCAGCTATGAAATTGAACGAATACAGTACGATACGAACTGCATACCTTTTATGGTTTGGAGCCTAGGGGTGTAACGGGAATGGTGTGGATGGCGCGTATTATAACCATTGTTAGTATTATCGGCATCGTCTCTCATTGGACGGCCAAAGTTCGGACAATGACAACGTGTATACTGACGTGCGTGCTTAGACACACACTAGTGTCGCACGATAAATCTAAACAACGTTGCCAAAGAAATTGTATTCACATTAACTCACGAAAAATAAACCAACTGTAAAATCATAGTAAAATAAACAAAGCCAAAAACTGGTGAAGAGGCCACCAAGTTGAGAGTAATTCGACCCTTCAAAGGAGTGATATCAACACACCAAAGCTAATGAAATAAAACAATTACAACAAAATTAAAACCAAACCAAAAACCTATAAAGAGGTGACTAAGTTTAGAATGGTTCGGCCTCTAGGCAAACGGTAGTAGCAAAGTGTTGAAAACCAATTTCTTGTTGACGTGCCACTTTATTACACATCTGCACGGTAGTGGAGTTGAGTTTAATACACAATTAAAAAAAGGACTGATATCATATCGAAAACCAAAACTGGTAAAAGGGGCCACCAAGTTCCGAATGGTTCGGCCCTTCACAGGAATGATATCAACATACCAATTTTTAACAATAATCAGAAGATTATCTAAAAGGTTCACGATTGCTGCTGCTGGTATAAAACATGACAACGCCACCAACGAAAATGTTGAGGTGCACAACTCCATCACGCACACCAACAGTGATATGTTTTATATAAACTACAAAAAATGTAAAAATCTAAAAAAAAAAAACAATTGCACACAAAAAATAAAGTAATTGTACGTTTTCAAACAGGGACATAAAGAGGGTGTAAAGGGAAGCGTAAAATTGGTCCCCCTCCCCGAAAACAATATTTACGCCGCTGCTTGTCATTGTTTTAGAAAATCAGTAGTTCTTTTACCCTTGAGTGGTCTACTGGTTTACTTAATAATATTATTAATATATTAATATAATTTGTTGCGATAGCAACGGGTCTGGCAAGGACTGGGGAGTCACTGACAGCCAGCCGCAATTACATGTAACTACAGTGTACAATAAACGGCCAAGGAATGGATGAGGGTAAGAGGTTGGGGGACACGAATGCCTTACCACCAAGGTTAGACCTGCCAGGGACTCAAAGGCCCCCGATGGTATCGCCAAACGTGCAGGACATGCGAAAGGTGTTGGAAATGTTAAAAGGCCCAAAATGATGCTGTATAATTAAAAGTAATTATTGTACGAAATCTAATCACTAAATTGACAGAACTCCACATTTACATCGACAGATCCTTTTTGATGAAACCAAAACCGCAACAGGGGTTACCTATGAGAAAGACGGCGTAGAATGTACCACTAAAGCTAAGAGGGAGGTGATTATTTCAGCTGGTGCCTACAACAGCCCACAACTTCTTATGCTTTCTGGTATTGGACCAAAAAAACACCTGGAAAACCATAAGGTAAGTAAACGGGATGTCCTGGGTTCGAGTCCCAGTCGGGGCAGTATGTCTTTTCTTTCTTTCTCAGACTAGTGTATTGTGTATCCTCACAAGGCCAGTCTTTAATGCAGACTGCTTGCTTCATTCACATAAGGTAAGATTTTTATCATAACCATTACTGAAAAGCCAGATTTAAAGCATTGTAATTCTATAGCAACATGGTGCTCAAATCACTACAGTAATAATTGGCTCATCGTAAAAGAAAAAAACTCCGAATTTAATGTACGGTATAAGGGCATGAGGTTTTTTGCTACCTTGGAAAAAATTTGTAGGATAAAATTGCAGCTTTCTGAATTTGTTCCCACATAATCACGATTTCAGTCGTTGTGTATTGGCTTTTGAAATTGCTTACCGCACAAGTTTCGGTTATCAAACGCCTAGGTCAGCCACCATTACAAGGCGGGATGAGTCAGGCGTATGATATCATGACTATAATCTTGAATGCTATCAAGAATAATTAAGAATTTTTATTTTAGGTAGATTGTGGTGACAGCATAATAAATATAGCAATTATCTATCTACAACTGAACCACAACAAAACGCCAAAAACTGTGACTAAAACGAAAGACTTTGACAAAATTTGGAAGAAATCGATTGCAATTTTTGTTTTTGGGTGCTTTTTTTGTGTTAGATGGTTCATTATTGTCACTTTTTCACTCGTGTATCGTGTAATATTATATACACAAATATATATACATATACAAATATATACACACATGTATAAAGAATCATTTGCAATGATGACCATGAACTATGAGCTTATGTTGCGTGATAATAACAGAAAGAAAAAATGAATTGTTGTTTTTCTTATTGCTGACTAGGAATTCGGGGTGAATCAGACGACAATTACATTAACGCAATCCAAAAATAAAATTAAAGAAGACATCATAGTGTCATCTTCAGACACAATGCACTATATGTCCATTCTATATATATGGTTTTCTTCTCTATGTATATAGAATGGACATAAAGCGCATTGTGTCTGAAGATGACACTATGACGTCTTCTTTTATTTTATTTTTGGATTGCCTTATTGTATTCGTCGTCTGATTCACCCAGAATTCCTAGTCAGCAATAAGAAAAACATATATATACCGTCGCAAGATGAACTACTGCCTACATACTAAATTGTGTCTGAAGATGGTACTGCGTTGTCTTCTTAAATTTTTTTTTTGCCTTATTGTATTCGTCGTCTGATTCACCCCGAATTCCTAGTCTACATTAAGAAAACCAATAATTCATGTTGTCGTTCTGTTGTAGTCATGCTGCATAAGCGCAAAACTCATGTTCATTGTTACTCAGTCTCGACTGTTTCAAAAGACAGCGATGTTGAATTTATTGGTTGCTCAGCAGATAAGCATCGCCTAATCTTCACATTAGCAAAATGCGTGGCAAGATATGAAACTACGGATAAATATAAATTTTCAGCCTTTTTGTACTGCACGGAAAAATTAATTGTTGTGCGATTATTACCCATCAGTACGTAGTAGCTCTTATTGACACCTTTTTTTTCTGACTACTCAATATTACGCTGTGTAATGCATCAAGACATTTGGGAGACAAATGTTTCCCAACAAGACGAAATTTCAGCCTGTTATGTCGTATAGTAAGTTTTTTCAGGTTTCTGAAAAAGAAAAATTTCCGTAACTAAAAAGACATAAGTATCGAGTAGCAGTGCTCCTATACGTTTATCTGGATAGGAGGAACGGTGATGGTGTCCTCGAATTTTGATGGGTAACGAACGAGTCGTAATACAAGCAAACAAACAAAGCAAAAATAAACTTAATTAATAAATAAAAACGTATCGTTAAAAGTTAAAAGTAAGGGTCTAAAAAACCTGTAAGGAACACGGACAAGCTTTGACTGTAAGGGTCTAGGTGTCAAATTAGGCCAGTAAGACGCTGCTAAGCATTAGACCCTTACTACCCTGTTTTTGAGGAACAGCTTTCCGAGATCGTCCTATAAAGACCCATGAGATGATCCAATGACAGTGGGGGTGTCGGCTTCCTACTTTGCTTTAAGTTGACATTTTTTTTGCGGTTTGGTAACATGGCAGCGATGCCAAGCAAGACAACCTGCTACAAGCAGTGCAATGAATGAGTGTACACCCATTCTGTCTGAATAGGCTAGGATGATATTTACAAAGTGGAATTTACAAAATTGGCTTACTAAATCATTAATTGAGCAAGTCTCGTGGTAGTGGGATGTGCGTTTCCTGCTAAAAATGTTTTGTCTTGGTTTGGTATTTGCAGTAGAGATCATTATTGGTTTTTGTCAATTGCTTTAAATGTACGAAGTTCATAGAAAGATAATAAAAAATTTCAAAGGATCAAAAGTCACGGAAAATAGAAGAGTGCCAAATTTCACAGGAAAATTGTTTTCTTGAAGTTAAGAGAGAGAAAGAGAGAGAGAATATTGGTTTATTGAATCGGGCAAATCGGTACAAAACTCCGTATGTGCCCTCACCCCACAAGAGCTAATGCTCGCGCGTGGTGTGTTGGCTACCATAATAAAAATAAACTTGAAAATACAAGAATTACAAATGTCGACATATGAAACAATTGCAAAGTTTGAGTTTGGGTGCATCGTAGACAAAAAAAAATTACAATAATAGCAGTATAAAATTATTACTACTGTTATAAGCAAATGTTAGAATTTTTATTAGCTATTTTTACTACCATTTTTATTACTATTTGTATTACTATTTTAATACATATATTTTAAATTACTATTTTTAATAAGAGCGACTGTAGTTATTACAATCACTGTTAATAAATGCAAAGTTAAGGTGCATCGTCGAAAAAATAACCACAACAGTAAAAATAAATAAACATGCTACAAATAATTAAAGAAAATCAACAAAACAAAAAGTGCTGAAAGTATTTTTCAGCTTATAACTTTAAATATATTTTCAAGAGCCACAGTACTGATACCCAGTAGCCACAAAATAGGTATTTCTGGAAACGATGAATTTCAGTAATATCTTTTATGTAGTTGGGTATGTTATTGTAAAATTTGCTTCCAAGGTAGTAGCTGCATTTATGCAGTTTTTCTTTTGTAACTTTAGGCTGAATGACGAAATTATTAGATTCACTCCTCGTGTGGTAATTGGTCACAAAACGAGTTGTAGCACGTTTATTAATTCTGCGGAAGTTAATTAAGACTCAGTAAACATACAGATGGCGGACAGGCAGGATACCTAGCTGTTGAAAGAGTTGGAAAGAATGATCACGCTGTTTTTTGAAAGTCATCAC
This sequence comes from Lithobius niger, assembly GCA_023313725.1. Lineage (NCBI taxonomy): Eukaryota > Metazoa > Arthropoda > Chilopoda > Lithobiomorpha > Lithobiidae > Lithobius > Lithobius niger. The sequence continues at coordinate 24,522 of JAHWFP010232673.1, read as the reverse complement.
TCTAACAATTTTCTTTTGGAGCTTGATAACCGGATCAATAGCATTCATGTAAGTCCCACTCCAGCATGTAATCGAATACTGAAGGTATGACTGTCCCATGGCAAATAAAATAATTTAAGCATCTTTAAGGGAACATGCTTTTTAAGATAATACATTTTGCACAGTAGTACGCGCAGTCTATTAAGAACTGCTGCAATTTGACTTTTCCAATTTAACATTCTATCTAAGGTGACACCAAGCTATCGAACTTCGTTAACTTTTTGGATTGATGGGCAATCACATGGTGAAGTTATCTGCATTGAGCACTTGTGCATTTTAAGAAAATCTACAACTGTTTCGCTCCTCTCCTTGAGAGCAAAACTCACATAACTGCTTTTCGTTACGTTAAGGGTAAGGAGGTTTTCAATAAACCAGTCTCCAATAAGTACAAGATCACGTTCAATACTAACAGAGACTAGCTCTCTATTTTTGTCAGCAGCAAGAAGTGCAGTATCATCAGCGAAAGACACAATACTAGAATTAGTGTTTAAGTTGTGTATATCGTTAATATAAACAAGAAACAGGAGTGGTCCTAAAACTGACCCTTGAGGCACTCCTGTAGCTACTAAAATACTGTCGCTGTAATGACTCCCGACTTTGTACAATGCGATCTATTTGATAAATAGTCCGTAAACCAGTTATGTGCCAACCCTCTGACTCCATAAAGATATAATTTCTGTAAAAGTCTTTCGTGGTTTACGGTGTCAAATGCTTTCATCAGGTCAAGGAAAATACCTACAACAATGCAGTTGTTTAAACATATCCCAAGAACAAAAAAAAACCTATTATAACCATACATACACACGTTCAATCCGAATAGGCTTGGGTCTAATGCTTAACAGCGTCTTACTGGCCAAATTTGACGCCTAGACGCTTACAGTCAATGCTTGTCTGTGTTCCTTACAGGTTTTGACTTTTAGACCCTTACTTTTAACTTTTAACGATACGTTTTTGTGTATTAATCCGTGTTACTTTGAGAATTGTAATAAATAGGTGTGGTGGAGGATGAGGGTTGGGGTATGTGTGACACCTTTATAAATAATTTGTTGTTTGTTATGTTGTGCCGCCTTTAAGCTCGGTAAATAGCTATGGCCATTACCAACCTGGCTTTCACTAGTGTTAACAATAGAAACAAGTCCTTTAATCTTCAGTCTACGTCTTGCAGCTGGCGTTTGCTAAATGGCATTATAGGACAAATAGTTTGATCTGTAGAGAGAACAGACGATAGGTATACCTTTGGGCATAAAAAAAAGATCGTTTTCGTTATATTGGGGCTTTAAACAATGCCATTCAACAATGCCACTCTTTGGGATCAACAATGGAGAATTCTTCCGTATTCAGTGGCGTGTGTTCTTATTTACAACAATAAAAAAGTTTGCATTGTTGCCAGGCTGGTTGAACCTCGATACAGTGTGATCATTTTTTATAGGCATAAAAAATGATCGCACTGTATCGAGGTACAAGTAGCCCGACAACAATGCAAACTTTTTCATTGTTGTAAATAAGAACATACGTCACTGAAAAGTGGAAGAAATTCCCCATTGTTGATGCCAAAGAGTGGCATTGTTGAATGGCATTGTTTAAAGCCCCAATATAACGAAAACGATCTTTTTTTATGCCCAGAACATGACCAAGACCAAGAACAAGTTATCTATTTGGCTCCTCTCTGTACCTCGGGTTTGGCTGGACTGAAGTTCACAATTTTTGGACTGTAGACAGGCCTTGACTAGTCAAGGCTAGATTTCAAATTTGGTTTAAAGATGTTTAATTTTGACGGAGTTATAAGCTCTCAAAGTTGAAAGTTTAACACAGAAATCCTAGGTCGACCCTTACTAACACTATCACCAGTGTTAAGAAGGGAATTAGTTGACTGCAAAAGAGTCTAAGAGTTTTAGCTAGCAGTAACCATACCCGGTAATCTGCCCGAAGCAGCCTAAGGCCCTAAGGCGCTTCACTCCTCAACAATGAGCCGAAAGAGTACTAGACTGGTCGATGCTTATAACTGAGACCGGTCGCCCTGAAATGACAGCATCCAATTTATCACGAGCTTTCAACGTTTCAGTTATTCATTATTATTTCTTTCATTTTTCATTGCTGAACAGATTTTCAAGTGATGTATTTTAAACTGTTTTAACAGATCAAAGTCATTCAGGATCTTCCAGGAGTTGGACAAAACATGCAAGATCACGTGACACTTGGTGGCGTCCTTTTCACGTTTGATCAACCAATAACACTAAACAGCGTCCGATATGAAACTAAGGAGTATGAAGAGCTTTGGGAAAAAACCAAGACTGGTAAGTTATTCTGATGTCCTTATTTAATCTTTTAACCTATTCTAACCTTTTGACAGTTTTGTTTGTTTTTAATCATTCTTTCATAATCTCGTAAGTTTGGTCTATTACATTTTGTAAAACATTTTGTCCATTCTGTAGCCAAACTTTTCACAAATACCGCTTCTGACCGCCAGTCATAAACCCCGTAACCTGTTCACCCTGTTGCTAACCCTTTTGGTCAAGCTATCCGTAATTGTTTATTTTTTTTGTCACTAACATTTCGTCCCTTCATCCATACTCTTCTACCTATTTTGTTACTAACTTTTCATTCATTGCATTCCTAAGATTTGTATACTCGACCCCCTATATTTCTCGGACCTCTGCACTGTGACTGAGGTTGGCGCTAATGACCTAGCTGCCGATGCGCCATTAAGCCTCAAACCCCCTAAATTTCCATCAATTTGTCTTTTATCTTCACCTTCGGTTCATTCCATTGTTAACCCTCCGCCCACTCTGTCCTTTAATTTCCATCCATTCTGTCCCAATTCTTCCATCTATTTTGTTGTTACTCTCTCATCCATTCAATTAACAATGTTTCGCCTATTTTGTTTTGACCTCTCTTTTCATTGCGTCTCAAATCTTCCGTCCATTTCATTTTTCCCCTCCCGTCCATTCCGTCACTAATCTTTCATCCATTTTGTTTTAGCCTCTCTCCATTCAGTCCCCAATCTTCCGTCCATTTAGTTTTTCTCCCATCCATTCCAGGAATAATCTTTCATCTATTTTGTTCCGCCCGCCCATACAGTCCATCCCAAATTTTCCGTCTATTTGGTTTATACACTCTCATCCATTCCATCAATAGTCTAATATTTGTCCATTTTTTTTATCCTTACGTCCGTTCTATCACAAATCTTCCGTCCATTCTGTTTCTATCCTCCCATTGATTATGTCCCAAATCTTCCTTTCATTTGGTTTTTAACCTTTCATCTACTATGTAAATAATCTTTCTTTCGTTTTGTTTTTATTCTCCCATCCATTCTCTCCAAATCTTTCGTCTTTCTACCCTACCAACCAGTTTGTCCGTCTGCGTTCCATCCATTTCTAAAGTACTACTACAAATTCTCCTGGCTCATGGGTTAAAAACTATTGCTAAAGCAAACAAACCAACAAACACACAGCGTTTTTATGAACTTTTTACTTATAATGCCACCTTTATACTGCCGTACATTGCCTAAAAACTATTTCGAAAAACTGGATCAGTGACTTAATTTGCTAATTAAGAGCAACGACTTTGAAAGCAAGTTGTAATTACCGAAGTAATGATTAAACTATAGTTCTGATTGTCACACTTGCAGTTAGAATGCTAGCCAATAAAATGACAGGTGGCAGGTGGGATGAGAGAGTAGACTTACAATATCCTTTAGTAGCAACGGGATAAAATTCTTGTAGGCTATATGCTAGACAATAGTTTGTCCCTGCTGTGGTCAAAGGTTTCACTTTATCCATTTTCTTCTTTCCACACATCCTTCTATTTGAAAAAAAGAGCTTTAATAGTTGAACAAGAGTCATCGTTCATGTGCTCAGACAGATGTATTAATTCTATTTTTATTTTGTCTTTAGGACCAATGACTGTGCCAGTTAGTTTTGAAGGGGTTGCATTTTACAAAACCAACATCACTGATGGCCCAGATGACTGGCCAGACCTGGAATTGTTCTTCAACTCCGACAACACGGCTAGAGTCTTCAAGCCAATGTTATTACCAGTAAGTTGCACACGTTGTTGAACCTGCAATTATCAACAATAACAAACTATTCTACTAGCTGTTAAAATTGTTAGTGAGTCACAGTGTGAGGTAGAGTAAAGGACCTTTTTTTTTATCCTGTGCTGTCATCTGTCTGCCTAATCCAAGATAACCATGAGAACGTTTGAAAGCTATACCTGATTGATTTCGAATTATCCACATGCATTCTTTGCCCACTTTGTGTATTTATTCGGAAGTTTTACTGTCAAATACGCAAATTAATCACACATCGAATGTTTAGGCAAATCATTACCCTAATTAATGGGCAATAACTGAAAGACTTAACACATAATACGACAACTAAACGCATGGCAAATCGGGAAACTGGGAAACCGAATATGAGGGAACAATTCTACTTTAGTGAAGTTGAGTCAGTTAGCTGAGCATCGAGCGAAAGGCAACTCAAGTCAGATCTATTTCTAGCCAATTTACGTTAAGAAACAACTCCATTGAGATCAATTTCAATTCAAATTTTAGAGTCGATGTCATTTCCAACCAGTTTATTTCCATTGACGAATTCAGTTCAGTTTGTGGCTGTATTCTTCATTTACTTCAAATCCCTTCCAGAAATCCTGTGATAGTCCAGGAGATCTTGATTAGGTCACCAAATTCTTAAAAGAGGTAAGGCTCCATAGCCTACTATAGCATGATTTCGGTGCAAAACCGCTTTTTGATTAAATTTATACTCTGTGACCCTAAAATCTTCTGCTTCATATTTCTGTGTCTCTCTAGACACATTTGCATGATTTGAACTCTAGTTTTCACTCTTTTTAAGCCCTATCGACATGTTTTTCTAGTGGCAATTTGTTGTAACTCTTCAACTTGTACACCGTATTGTTGGTAGAACCGTATTTGTCTAAGCATGAGCGCAAATAACCAATGCATTGTCGTGCTTTTTCTTTCTTATACTTCCTTCCTTCAATTACTTTTCACTTTTCATTCTGAAAAGTTCGTTTGCTCTACTTGATCCAATCCCAGTTCCAGTCAAGTTCTGACCAAAAACAGGAAACATTTTGACAACTCCATTCAATTCAACTAAAGTCCAGGAAATTTTAGGGAAAGTTCGGGCTAAATTCAAGAAATGTCTACGAATTTAGATAATTTTGGTGTAATTGAGGATGCAGTTGGGTGGACCTAACTGTTTCGAATTTTTGAGGAAATGGCTTGAATTGGTTGTAGGCTAATTACGTCTACAATTTAGTTAAACCAAATCAAAACAAGGCATATCAATATAATCAAAATCAAATCAAATTCAGGTATTGTTATTCCCATGAATGACTTATTACGCCACGTCAATCTGCATTGAAATAATGGTCATCAAGTCAATTCCAACCAAGTCATCGTATAATTTCGGCAGCTACCCAAATCAAATCCAGTTTGGGACACTGCAGTTATATATAATAAAATTAATTCAGTTACTTCGTTACCTGGGATTAACTTATGTTTAAATCAGTTCCAGTAAGGTGAAATTGATTCAGTTAAGTTCGAAACTGACTGGCATCCATCACTGAAAAGAAAGCTGGGTGTTGGTTTCTACTGTGAGCTTATAAAGAGTTCAGATGAGGATAGTTGGCCAGTATTAGAACTATGCCATCGTATGACGGATAACATTACCCAACTTGGTGAATTTTTTTTTATTCAAAATGCATTTACCTGGCATGAAACTTCATAGGTTTTGCTTAGCACGTGATGAGAAGTCAGTTGGCAAATAAGGTGGTTTATCTGAATAGCAAGGCGATTCAAGGTAAATTTTGAGCAAAGCCCAGCTGATGGTTTGGCAACCCTCCTTGGCACCCTCTTAGTTTTTTGTTTCTCACTTCCCCAATTTTTCCCTTTTTGATCTCATATTTACTTCTGGCACTTCCCCTTCCACTATAACCGAGGGCGTTTCCCCGACGTACTAAATTGTAAATATTTCACTTCGAACTCTACTTTTAAATTTAACACCTGTTGGATATTTACATTTTAACACATTTGTTCAATTTTTGTACAATTTTGGCCTCATTTGTCTCGTGGCTAGACGAAAACGTTCATCCAACACTTTCGAATTATTAAATTGTTCTGAATTATTATTATTTTGAATTATTCTGTCTAATGAGCCAACTAAATCCACGATGGGGCACCAGAGTCGGATTGGGAGGGGTTGGGCCGCCAAGGGAACAAAAAGTCAAACCCCCATTTCTTTTAATGACCTTTTTTCTTTTTTTTTATATTTAAAACCCAGATAGCTACGCATTGTGATAGAATTGTGATCATCTGTGCATGTTTCCTTGCACTACAGGAGGCCCCAATGGGCTTCCTGTGTTGAGGGCCATCTCGGGATCCCCAGATTTCCAGGTGGGGCAATCCAACACTCTCTGGCACACCATCCCGTACCAGTGCCTCGGGCAACCGCCCAGGTGTTGCGGTCTTAAAGCCAAATTCTGTGAAGGCTCCGGTGTAAGATGAAGTCCAGGTGACTGCCGAACATTTATTTTGATGTCTTGACTACAAATTAAAAGGATGAGAGAATTTCCTGACTGGTTGAAATGCTGCTCGATGTTGAATCAATTTTAGTTCTTCACTCGTTGTCTTCTATGGTTTCCAGTTTCTCTCACCAAATGAGTTTAATTGCTTTTACAAAATGATTTGTTTTTGCTACCAGAATAGGCTCACTAAGATGATTGAGACGATGTCTTGGGTTGTCGAAATTGACTGCAAAATTGAGAAAGTCAGAAAGGTTAAATACATGTGGGCCGCGCTGAAACTCCACCTTGTAACCCTCGATAACAATAAACAATTTTTGTGTTATCACAGGAAGCCGCAGCTACTATTCCCGAAGACTCTGTAGACGTCGTCAGTTTCCACCCAGTTGTTCTTCGGCCTAAAAGTCGCGGAACGGTTACTCTTCAGAGTGCAGATCCTCATGATCCTCCCCTTATTGATCCAAAGTACTTATCTCACCAAGATGATCTCGACATTCTAGCAGAAAGTAAGTACTGACAAAGGAGTCTATTTTTTTGAACTGCTGAGCACAACTACAGTGGGACGAAATAATGTGATTCAGTGGTGCAAAATGACGTTTATTTGTTCAGTGGGTTGAGATTGAGTTGTCTGCCATAATTTTAAAATTTGGTCATAATTACGTAATCTTGTAGTCGTAGGTGACGGCAGATTTGAAATGGCATTGAGTATAATTTGGGGAGACTTTGGTCTTAACGGTTACGGCAACACACATCTGCAGACATCTGCAAAAGTTTTCTTTAGGATATCATCTGCATAAGCGTAGTACCTAAGGCAACATACGCATAATGAACAAGTCGTTCGTAAACAAAACCCATATTACAGTGTTTGTTCTAAACAGGACGGAAATCCACATGGACTCGAAAAGTGATAAATAAATACAACGTAATTTATGCAACGTAATTAAACCAAACAAGGCAGCATAAATAGGTGTGCAACTGTATTTATTTAGCAATGTATGTTCCGCATCAGCACTCAGGAATGGTTCAGCAGAACGACCCACTGTCTTCACTCGTACAGCACTCGTGCTAGAGGTGAGCAAATTGAGCGCCAGCAGGATATTCCTGAAGCTCTGTCCTTGTTCACTTTATTACAGGAAGGCAAACCTAGCTACATACAAATACGAACAACGTTTCGAAAATTTTCTAATTTTCGTCATCAGGTTAGCAATAAAATTAAAGCACGGCAAAAGCCACTACGTCATCCTACGTTAAAAGCATAAAACAGTTATTTAAAACGGAAAAAGCCACCAATTTCTCCCCTCAAAAGAAGCAGAAATGGCGGCCGAAAAGCACGACCCACCTGCTCCGTTGGAAAACCAAGTCGCGAGGCAGGTGTATGCAAATCAGGGTCACGTGTTTCATAGGTGTGATGCATTCATTATGGGGGCTGCACAATATGCCTGGCAAAGGAGTCGAGTTTAAGTGTGACAGGAAAATATTCTATTAGATATTTATTATCTGGAACTAAGTGGTTATGTACAGGTGGTGTATGTGAATGGATGACAAGCGTTTCAAGATTAATACGTGCTCTAGTGTGTTTTTCTTGAAACAAGATTTGGACCTTGTCCAAGGCGGGGGTATGGCCTGTTGCATATTTGTCAGGCGACTTGCCTGTTGAAAGGCAGTGTTGCACTAATGAATTGGATTCGACTTTTAATTTGAAGTTTGATTTATGGGACGCCATGCGTTCCGTAAGTTTTTGAAGGGATTGTCCTACATATGTATCATTACAGGTTGGTTCCGTACAGGGAATTCGATAAACAGTATTGCGTGTAGAAACCATGTCGTCTGATTTGTTATTGTTTTTATTTCCATGGTGCATGGCTAGCTACTTAATATTTTGGCGGCTGTTTGAAACAAGTCGGATATTATTGATGTGAAGTTTCTTCTTAAGGACTTCAAACATGCCTTGAAGTAAGGCAGAGCATTGAAACTCGTAGGGGGGGTAGGGGTGCGGGCGTTTTTGGGGTCAAAGCTTTTGAAATTAATTTGTTGACGTACCCAACTGGGAATTTATTTTCAACGTATTTTGCAAGATGTATTGAAATTCATGCTGCGTTACTGGTGTGTGAGACAACACGTTTAACTTCGTTTATTCACCTTGGCAGTATAGTCAGCTTGGAAAATGGTCAAAAATAGGAGAGATGGCGATCCCCGCCCCCATCATTTTTAACAATCCATCCCTTCTCATTACTAGGGAGTTTATCAGCGGTTTTATTAGTGTCGGATTAATTTAGTGTTTATATATGAGGATGTAAATTTAATAGGCTATATATATATGATGATGATGTGAAACGTTCTGCAAAACTGCCATGCACTTGTTTTTGATACTACAGAAGGTTGGCTGCTGTGTGTTTTAAATTAATTAATTCTGCTAGTTGCTGTAATTTATAATTCATTAGTTGCCGTACAACTGCTAACAAGCAGTTCACAACTGGAATATATATTATTCCATAAGAGAGCAAGGACTATCAGCGACGACACCAGCAGCATTAGCAGCGGTAGCGGCACTGTCCCTATGCTTTCCCTCCCTCCAGACTGTTGGGTCAGGCCCATTGAATCACTTGTACACATTTGACCCACCATTTACCAATAACACGTCGTTCTTGGTTCAAATCAAATGACTTGGTTTTCAAAGATCCTAGAAAACGAAGGTACAGGTGAATTTAGTTTGTTTTTGTCACAGCAAATCTACATTTAAAGCAAATAATAGTCAAAAATTTGTTTAAAGGATAATCCAGTCATACTCATCATAGTATAAACAAAATAGAATCTATGAACACTGGTTCAGTGCTTGCTGTTCACACAGAGCAAAGTTTCTTAGCTTTCATTCCAACTATATCCCATTCAGTCAAGAGTTAACTCCGATGATTTTTTTAAAGTCATTACTTATCAGTCACTGGATTCGAACCAAAATCTACTTGGTATTTGCCGATGAGGGCTCTGACAACTACGTTCTTGCTGCTCAGTTAGCTATGGCTGTTAAGTACGGAGTAAGGTGATTCGGGACATTTCAGAAAATAATTGCTTAGGAAGTAGCCGACTCTAGCTATATGCGGACATGCAGAAGAGCATTAGTGTTAATGGTTACTCAGTTTTTTTTTCTATTACGAAATAGTTTTTAAATACGAAATTGCTGCTATCCGGCTCTGAACCATTACGTTGCGTTGTTCTATTTTGGTCTAGTTGGATGTGAAACCGAAAATCGTTCTCTCGGAATTGGTCAGTGGTGGCGTTGTCTTGTTTGTTAAACAAGTTGTTGGAAAAGGTGAGCGGCGTGAAAGAATGCGGTGGCCAACAGAGGCCATTTATGAAACGAAATAATCTTATACTCGACTTTACAACCTGTGTTTTCTGGAAAATAAATCACACGGCTCCTACCAAGCACTTAACCATTTCAAAATCAGATTTTGCTTTGGTATCTTCTGAACAAAAGTTAAAAAAAAAGGTTTCAGATTTTTTTTTCGCACTTTTCGGTGTAAGAGTCCTCTCAACTAGAGACTCACGTAAGGCCTAGAACGGTGTTGGTTGGCTCTGTAATTACTTTGTTGCTTACAGTTCTCCCCCTACAGCATTACAACTCCGATCTAATAATATAATAACATATAATTTTACAGCAAAGAAACTGTCTCAGAGAGTGAAGGAAAGGGCTACCTCCACTTAATCGTAAACCGAAATTACTCGACTCTGAATGATATTAAAAACAGTAAAAAGTAAAACAGTGCAGGTTAATATACCCTAAGTCTTATATAAAAACATTAAAAAAAAAAAAACACTTCATAACCCTGGAAAGATCTACACCCATAACAGCCTTTTTAAATCCCCGCAGGGATCCCGCCGAGACCGCTTCCGATGGGAGAGAGTTCCAAACTGGGACAACCCGATTTGCCATAAAAAAAAATTTATTATCTGTATGAAACGAGCCATACATTAATTAAATGGAGTGCCACTAGTCAAGATATTGTGACTTAAAGTATAAAACTTTTGTGGCTCCACAGCAATCTGATTACGCAGTATAGAATATGTCAGATAAAGATCAGCTTTTAGATGCCGCATCTCCAATGACTCCGACCTGAGAATCCTTAGACGCTCCATATATGGCAAATTAAACAATCCCGGAATGTATTTCGTAAACGCTTTCAGAACCGATTCGATGAGTTTAATATCCTTGATAAGGTGTGGGAACCAGACTTGGCTGGCACACAAAACAATGCCTAATGAGTTGTGCCCTTTTTTTTGCTCTTGTGACAATATGATTGCAATGAGTGGTTGTCTTAAGATCCGCTGAAATCCAAACAACAAGATTTTTAGTGACTTTTTTTTTTACGTCATTAAGGAGACATCTGTCGAGGGAGTAAGGCAGTTGGGGGTTATTTCTACTAAAATGCATGCTGTTACACTCGTTGTTATAAATAGGAAGTTGCCATTTTATGGACCAGTCTCTAATGTGTGCAAGCTCAGATTGTAAGCTGCTATGGTGCACACAATCAATGACAACCTTGTACAGGCATACATCATCTGCGTATTTTGGCACTGAACATTGACTTTCAATAGTTTTTAGATCTTCGATATACAGCAGAAAAAGAATAGGGCCAACGACAGAGCCCTGTGGTACACCGCTTGTCACTGGCATAGGTGGAGAAACAACAGAGCCAATATTTACGGACTGTAGTCGATGGGAAAGATAATCAGTGATCTAGTCCAATACCCTTCCTGCAATTCCAAAATGTATTAATTTTGCACATAACTTGGAATGCACAACCGAATCAAAGGCTTTAGCAAAATCTATTAAAATAAGATCGACTGGTGTGCCCACATCCAGTGCTGAAAACCAATCTTCAAATAAGTTAAGTAGATGAATCGTGGTAGATCTACCAGGTAGGAAACCAAATTGGTCATCTGGTATCAGATAATGTAGTGTTAGATGGGCCATACGGCAGGACTTAATAATACGTTCCAGAACACAGCAAGAGACATAAGTTATCGAGATTGGACGATAATTTGCAGGTTTAGCCGCATTATCCTTCTTTTAAACTGGAGTGGCGTATGCCATTTTCCAGCAATTAGGAACCCTCCCATTCTGAACAGAGAGTTTAAAGATAAAAAAAAGAGGTAAACTTAGTTCAGATGCAAACTCTTTGTAGAAAACTGCTGGAAATTATATATCTATAAATCTATATATTTATTAAGGAAAGAATCTTACCTAAAATAACAGATCATTAAGCTATAAATAGGAGTTGCTCATTTTTGTTTGGCACATCCTTCACAACAAGGCAATGGTGATGCCAAAAACTTCAAAATGCATAGATGCTATGTTAATTCACCATCAAAGGAGAATATTCTTTCCTGAATATATCTTTCTCGGAATACTATTGCCAAGTTTTACAAACTTCAAAACTTGCTGAAAGTAATTTTTTTGCAGGTATTACCATCATTCAGGAACTTGGGGAGACAAGAGCCTTCAAGCAATACGATGCGAAACTGTTGAATAATGGAATCTTCAGTGGATGTCTAGGGTCCATTGCCAATGGAATGCAAGAATACAAACGATGCTTTGCCAAGTCTCTTTCTTCAACTGGGTACCACCCTTCAAGCACGTGCAAAATGGGACCTAAATCTGATCCATCAGCAGTTGTGGACGACCGGCTGAGGTGTGTAGATTTAATTTATTATCTGAGCCATGGAATTGTAGAAATTAGCCTATATACTCGTTCCTCTTACCCATAAGCAATTACATTTCTTTCGTCCTCTCTTTTACACCAAACATTTGGACATTTGGACATTTGGACTTTGAGTGCAGCGGTCATAGTGGGTTTTAGGAATAGAAAAGCAGGAAATAAAGCATTTTTAACACACACAAATAAGAAAAAATGTAATTTTTAAACATAGAAAATAGCTAAAGATAAAGAATTTTAAAACTAACTTCATTATTTCTTAAGCTAGAAGTAAACAGTACAACAATATTTAGCTTACCATGACAATTTTTCTGCTAGTTTGCTATTATTTTTAGTAAAAACTATACTAAGGTGTAGGTACGAACCAAAATTTCACTAAAATTTGCAACAAGACAAATAGTCCTGCCTAACGATAAAAAAAAAACCCTGACATACCTTCAGGTCTTATCTGAATTTTTTTTAATAAGTGGTTATAAACCTGATCAAGGATAAGCACACTAAAAAAACTGTATTGCTTCCCGGAGGCATCATTTGTTTTTCATCAACAGTTCAGCAAAACTCGCTACATAGCTCTCCATGCAGCCCAACAGCGTACATAAAAAAAAAACCTGTTTAATCCGTCTTAAGTCACCTAACCTAACCTAACTCAACCTAACCTAACCTAACCTAACCTAACCTAACCTAACTCAACCTAACCTAACTCAACCTAACCTAACCTAACCCAACCTAACCTAACCTAACCTAACCTAACTCAACCTAACCTAACTAAAACAACAACAGATCAGCATTAAAATCAATTTACACATAATCACCACTAGTGGATGCTAAGTAACGAGGATTCGTGACGAGATCTGGCCCGCCTATCTGAACTGTTTACGAAAAAAAAAAGTGCTTCCCGGCCCTAGAGCTTCTACTGTAGCAGATCTTGAATCCGTGCATTACCAAATCACTACCACGTCTTTACCAATATGGCGACGTGTCCACTAGCAGTATAACATTCTACTTTATGACTGTAATGTATGATTAATATGGCATGTGATTGTCTAGTGCCTGGTTATTGTTGATGGCTTATTTCCTATAGAGCAGCGTCATGTGACGTCATGTTGGCTACAAGAGAGATAGCTGCAAGGGGCACTAGATTAAAATGGAGGGTTAAACAACGGCACTTCTAGCCAAGGCAGTGCTTTGAGAGCGGTTTTCTTAGGCTTAAAAAAAAACGTTATTTTCTCCAATCCATTATGCTGCGAGGTTGTAATCGGAAAATAAAGATTCCACTTGCTTAAAAATGTCAGCAACTGCCAACAACTCGACAAAAATCGCGCATTATAGGCTTAAGAAATCCACTCTTAACAGTACTGTCTTCAGTAAGACGCCCTTTTTTTCCCCCTCCAGTGACCCTTGCAGCTATCCCAGTTACTGGCTCCATCATAGAGTTATATACAATAATACTACGTTGTGTCACTGTCCTATGCTTTCCTTGACATTTGGAGTGTGTTTTCGGCTATCATCCCCAAAACGTTTTTACAAAATCGATAATTTGTGTGTTTTAGCACAAAACTCCTTTCCAGATTTAATTTCGGTCGAGGGAAATTAGTTGGAAAGGAGTTGAGTGCTAAAATACACAAATTGTACATTTCATAGAAGTACGAGTGGGATTCGGTGTGAAAAAATTTTTTCTTTCCGCATAACGATTCTCTGATGTAATTTCGTTTTTACGGTTTCAATTTCGTTTTACGGTTTCGAATTTCGATTTATGAAGTAATTTTGATTTACAATGCTTATTATAATAATTGTAATTAATTTGTAATTTGTAACTTTGTCACACACATACATACATGTGACTGGGTAGGGGAGGATTGAAAATCGCTGACACCCCACCAAAAGTAAAAGGGGGGAAAAAGTTATAAGAGTAATACAAAATAAAAATTAAAATCAATAATGTATTAAAGTCTATCAAAAGTACTTAACATGCCTGGTCGAATAGTCCCTCTGCGATACCAGGCCACGAATGAAACCACGTCCGATGATAAACAATTCCACACACCTCACCACTTTAGATGAGAAAAACAACTTTCTACAGTTCAACGTGGCCTTAGGTTGTATCATTTTGAGGGAGTGTCCCCTAGGTACACTGTCAGTTCTTATTTCAAAGAAGCGACCATAATTTATGTCGCATTGAGGAAGTACACGAGCAAAAGGTCGTCGTAGCTCCAGCGAATCACAGTCGTACTGAGTAATTTCAGTTTGAGAGCCCCGCAGTTGCTTTGTGAATGCACACTGCACGGATTCGACATTGTCAATGTCCTCAACGAGGTGTGGAGACCAGACTGTAGATGCGTATTCTAATATCAGTCAGATAAAAACACAAAATACCCAAAACAGGGTTCTACGATCGCTAGACAAGAAGCATTGTCGGGCAATCGCAGCACGTTGTTTAGCGACTTTAACTATACGGCAACAATGGTTTGCCCATTTCAAATTTTATGATGTTTTACTATGTTTACGATGTTTTCCTCTTTTTGGGGGGTGGGGATTTGGCTAAGCGATACTATAGCCCCCCATTGCATTTCGTCAACCAACCTGTACTTTCGTTTGCTTATAGGCACAGGTGTTTCGTATTAGACCTAAGAGACATTTAATGCCCCTAAAACAACACGTGAAACGTGCTGACCGATAAGCATCTTCGTGTTTCCGTAAAAAGGCCGATGATTTTGCCGAGAAGCAACTTCTTGTTTCTGTAAAATTTTAGTGATTAATAAAGATAACGTCTCTTTCCTAATTTGGGTATAATGAGAATGACGGCGAAATTAGCAACCTCTAATTGAGCTACACTATATAGATCTATGGTTTGTTCGTCGGCAAACATTCAGAAACGAGTAAAGCTTCGATCTGTATAATTACTGAAGCAGAAAGCTCTGGTGTGGTCTTTTCACCGTGGTCTTTTCAGTCGGTTTGTGAATGCGGGCTGCACGGATTCGACATTGTCAATGTCCCCCACGAGGTGTGGGGACCAGACGGGGATGAATATTCTAATGTCGGCCTGACAAAAACACAACACGATCATCGCCAGATAAGAAGCATCGTCGGACAATAGCAGCACGTTACTTAGCGACCATATAACTATACAACAACAATGGTTTACCCATATCAAATTTTATGGATTTTTTATGATGTTAGTCGGCTTGGTACTCGTTTTACGGTAGGAAAACAAAAATTCTCCTTTAAAAATTAATAATTTTTATCCGTTTTTTCAGGGTGCATGGCGTGAAGAATCTTCGAGTGGCTGATGCTTCTATTATGCCCAATATCGTAGCTGGACATCCACAAGCTGCATGTATGGCTATTGGAGAGAAGATATCTGACGTCATCAAGCAGGACATGAAACGACGCTAATTGTCATGACAGCTGACTTAGACTATTCTCATTACGTTTAGGTAGTTTTTTAACAATTGGAAAAGTGTTTAAATATTCATCTACCTCAGTACGCGGCAAGGAATGTGAAATGAACCGTAAACTCTGAAGAAGTATTGACTTTTTTGAGGGCTAAATAACTAATATGTGTACACTGTAAAAACACGTGTTTTAAAATAAACACATTTCAGATCCACCTAGAAAACGTTTTCAGACGTTTTTAGCTGAAAACACACAAAGCTTTTTTACAGGTAGCATGCGTTGACAAGAAATCTTTCAGAACGGCATTTATAAAGTGATGCACACGTGAAATGCGTTTGAAATAAAATGGAGTAAAAAGCACGGTAACAGGTTACATGAAGTCAAACCAAGCAGTGCTACATAAAAATATACAAACAACGTTTCGACAATTTTCAATTTTCGTCATCAGGTGAGCAATAAAATTAAAGCATGGTAAAAGCCACTAAGTCATCCTACATTAAAACCATAAAAACAGTTATTTAAACCGAATAAAAACCACCAATTTCTCCTCTCAAAAGAGGCAGAAATGGCAGCCGAAATGCACGACCCAACTGCTCCGTTGGAAACCAAGTCGCAAGGAGCAGGTGGGTTGTGCATTTCAGCTGCCATTTCTGCTTTTTTTGAGAAGAGAAACTGGTGGTTTTTATCCGTTTTGACTAACTGTTTTTATGCTTTTAATGTAGGAATGACTTAGTGGCTTTTGCCATGCTTTAATTTTATTGCTAACCCGAAACGTTGTTTGTATATTGTTACGTAGCACTGTTTGGTTTGACTTCATATAATTTGAAATAAAACACCAGCGGTTAATTTGCAACACGCGGGACGTTCACAGGGCCGGATTAAATCTCGTAAAGCCCTGGTGCTTAAAATTTATTGTCGCCCTATTCCCCCCCCCCCTCCCCATCCCTGCAAAAAAAAGGAGTTTTCTTTTTTTGAACAATAATTGTTTTTGTAAAAACAGTAAAAATAAAAAAACTAATTAATTAATTTAAAATAGGGTCTTATTTCATTTTTCCCGTGACCGTGAGGCATCCTTGAGACCCTTTTCGGCCTGTGGCCCTGTGCTTCAGCACCCGAACAACACCCCTTAATCCGGCTTTGGGCGTTCAAGTATTGTGTCATCAAGAAACTGGTCGTTTTCAACCTCCTCCCCCCCCCCCTTGTCATCAATCGTCATCAATTGCTCAACCCTCCTTCAGTATCACGTCATTTCTAACTCCCCCCCCCCACCCTCGAGGAGAGTTTTTTCCGTCTACATTCAGTTTTTCTGGCAACTTTTTTGGGGGTTATTTTATTTCCACTCTTTTACTGGGGTAGTGGTGCTTACGTCATCAACTGGCCCCCCCCTTCCTCCTTTTCAGCAATCGTCACCAGGAGTGGAAACCCCTTCCCCGCCCCCTTCCTGATACTTGAACGCATGCTTAAAACACATGTAACATAAAAAGTGTTTAAAATAAAACAGAACTTTTTTGTTCTAGTAAAACAACCATTTACTAAAGTCAAATTGAAAATACAGTTGACACGAAGCTGGAATTAGATTGTGTGCGCTATCAATTTAACATAATTGCAAAATTTCGAAAATTTTGTTTGACGAAACCACAGGGCATCATGTGTTGCCAAACAAACACGACTATTTTACGGCAAAGACACTGCTATTTTATTTTAAACACTTCCTTCGCTCGCATGGAGGCAGTTTATAAAGTGTTGCACGCAAACATGAAAAATCTACCGTATCCTGGTATCTAGGATACCCGGCAAAATCCGACAAATCACGTAATTTGTTGTACACTAAACCATGCGCAACGGCTGTTTGCTTTGACGTCACCATGAGTTAACCAATGACGAACGAGAACAACGGCTGTTTGGCCGTCTGATTGGACTATCCCAGTCACGTGATGTGCACGTCACAGCAAACAGCCATTGCGTGTGGTATAGCTTCAACTAAAACACACTTTTCGTCAGACAATTTTACTTTCTCGGTAATATACCCTTTGTAGATTTTGCATGCATGTTTTGCAGGCTGAATGTTGATGCTGTATTTTTAACACATTTCACATCCGCAATGCTAAATAAACGCTAAATGTTCTGAAACGTTTCTTCTCATTCCATATATACTGTGTGTAGATCGCGTTTACGTGTTTTTTTTCAGCTAAAAACGTCTGAAAACGTTTTGTAGGTGTTTCTGAAATGTGTTTATTTTAAAATACGTGTTTTTACAGTTCAAACAGCTGTAATACAGGGTAAGTCACAAATAAATCCAGGGGCGAAAACCAAGAAACTGACTAGAATAAAAAAAAAACATAAAAACTCGTGATTTGTCGAACGGCAATTCTTTCAAATCTGCGTCAGGTCAATCGAGTGGAAAGTGCGTGTGGTTACGTAATTAACTATAATGTATGAAATTCGCTGTTGAGTTATTACTGACTTACCTTATATTTTATCTGCACCACGATCATGTACTTTCCGTGTATTGGAATTGTACATTTTTAGATTCTGCAACACAATACATCAAAATTAAGTTTTTAACGACTAATGAGTATTCTGTCGCATGCGTTGTGTTGCATTCAGAAACAAAATGCCAGCAGAGTATAATTTGCTAAGGATTCATGCTGAAAAATATTGCTGCTTAAGCTAGATACTGTATTTATTAATGTATATAATCGAGAATTATGAGGATGATGGCCTTGTTTAGTAATGATTTTTTTTTAATAAATAATTAAACAATGTACGAAATGCCTTCATTTAAGCTAACTACACACTTGCAGGATTTGAAACTTAATTTTTTCTCTTTTTTTTTTAATAATGAACACTGACCTTGGTGTTCACAAATACGTCATCCTTTTACACTTTCCACCATTGTGCTGTATCCCGGGCCATGTTGGGGTAGGTGGAAATGAGCAAGCGGATTCTGCAGCAAAAGGGGCCCTTTCTGGCCCTCTCGGAAGGGATCTCAGCCTTGTTACCTCGGACGCTTTTCCAACTCTGCGTCTGAGGTTACACGCTTTTTGGCAAGCCTCGTGGGATGGACAGGACGGCAATAAATTACGAGCTATTAAAGGCACTGTCGAGGAATGGCACTCGGCGTGTCGCCGCAGTCGCCGTGAGGAGGTGGTGTTGGCCCGTTTGCGCATTGGTCACACTCGACTTACTCACAGTTTCCTTTTGCGGGGGGGTTGACCCTCCTGAATGTTATTGGTGTCGGCGGCCACTTACAGTTCGGCACTTACTTGTTGATTGTCGCCATCTTGATGGTGTTCGTCGTCGTTTCCATCTTCCGCATGACATTGCGCGTCAGTTGGGCGATAAGTCTGTCCTCCTGTCCGGTGTTTTTCAATTTTTGCAGGAGGTACAGATGTATGACAAGATTTAGGTAAGAGGTTTGAATAACATCTCTGTAATGTGTGGTGCAGTGGCAACCCGGACCACTGCACTGTGACTGAGGTTGGCGCTAATGACCAAGTTGTCGACGCGCCATTAAGCCTCAATCCCCCCCTCCTCTTCCCTCTAGTTTAGAAACACACCCAAATGAGGCAACCGGATACGCACATTTTCCCTCGTTATTACATAAAGAAACATAAACGATTTTCTTTATGATCGCCATTTGATAAAGTAGGGTCAATAATGAGCAGGTATTTGATCAAGTATACAGGTGTTATCCCGAAGACTGTGGGATTTGGCTTTATTTTCAAAGGTTTAATAATAAAATTTTTAAAATACTACGCAGGAATTCCGCTGTTATCAGTTGACCTTCGAAAATGAGGCCCGTATACATGCACTGAAATGATTCGATTTTATGCGTTGAATGCGTCTTGCTAGAAGTATACTTTACAATACTCCGATCAGCACAGACCATACACAGCCCTCCGAGAGTGCAGGAGAAACTCTTTGTGAAGGGCACGCTGAAGATATTTTTTCCGAGGAATTTTTCTTTGTGTGTGTGTGCTTGGTCAGGCACTTTTTTCCACGTTCATTTTAGCTTGTCACTATATTTTTTATCCCTTTTATGCCCCTTTGCCCTTTTAACCCTTTCCTGGCCTTCGGTTTGCCCCTTTTGGGTCTCTAGGCCCTTCCTTTGGCTGCAGCACCAGCACATATCGGTTCAGAAAACGAAAATAGGGCCAGTGTTTTTTTCCGAAAAGCTCAGAGATAATCTCCCTCGGGGGGCCCTCCGTGCACACCACTCATCATCAGGACTCATTAAGCGAGTAAAAACAGGGTTTCTTATTTCGAATCATCTAACACATGGTTCGAAATATAAGGCACCCTGTTTTTACTCGTTGCATGCGTCCTGATCTACGTATTCTAAAATACATTTTGCCCCACGATGCTTTCAACTATTAAAAGCGACTTATTCGGTGCCTGTGGAATTTGGCTTATCTTCGAAGGATTTATTTTTTTAAACCGAATACAGCGCTGTAGGAATTCCGTCCTTATCAATTCGACAAAAAAAAAATCGAGTCTAGTTCCGCACGCGCCGAAGTTTGTATGGTATACAAGGGCCATGCGTTGGGTGTGTCCTGCTCAAATAGTATTTTATCCGTGGCTACTGATGGCTAAGGTTGTGAGGCCCAGAAGAATACAAAGACTTAGCTGCTTTTAAAAACGAGGAGTAGTTAAGTGCTAAGGTAGATTTATTTTTTATTTTGAATATACGGAACACTAGTTAAAATAAATAAACAAATACATTTTTTTTTCTCAATGCAAATGGTGAAGCAAGGATCGGGGAATCGCTGACAACTTGGCAAATCTAAGAAAATAGAACGTGGAAAATAAAAAAAAAAGAAGAACAAAAAGTGAGAAAAAAAACCACACAGTTTACGCAAAATCAGCAAATTTTTCCGTCTTTATCAGCATGTATATATTATAGATATATAGACAGGGTGAGTCAGAAGTCCGCTTCAGGGGCCAGCATTCTGTATCAATGAACAATATATGAACATTCCTTTAATAATAAGTTGGTAGACTTGCAAAGTGGTCCGGGGTCTATTTGACCATGCGTGAGTGAATGACCTTGACATATTTCATCAAAGTCATCTCACTGCTAACTTCTAAACCATGCGTCCTAGAAAATCGATGTAAATTAGAAAGGTATAGAGAACCATAAACCAATGCCAAAGCAAAAAAACAGAATGAAATTCGGAGCAAAAGTAAAGGAGTTACAGTCAGGATTTGCGCGGATATGCAAGATTTGTACGGATTGCAAGAGTTGTACGGATTTGCAACATTTGCAACGATTCACAGGTTTCACTTGGACTTGAAGATTTCCCTTGGATTTGCAGATTTCTAGCAGATTGTAAGCAGATTTGCAGATTTCGTGTTGATATGCTACGATTTGCTGATTTGCAATAATTTTCAGAATTTCACTTGGATTTGCAGATTTGGCAAAGATTTGTAAATTCGAAATCAGAGAGCGTACGAGATTTCAGCCCTTGTCGAACCCCTCAGTTCACGCGCATGCACGAAAGTTGACGACTTTTAGCATTGCTTTGGTAAAATAAGATTGTAGAGATATTGAATCAACTGGTCTGGAGCCAGGAAACGAGACCCATAACTTCTTTCCCAGACGACCTTGTGCCAGACAAGGGATGGAAAATGAAGCGACAGTTACAACATGGTTGGACACTCCCAACAGGACGTGTGTGCACTTATTAGCACCTCGCCTATCTTATTGACGCTGGCAGATCCAGACCGACAGGAAACTGTGACCAACATAACAAATGGACCGTTGATTGTAATAGCTAGCAAGGTTACGTTTCCAGCGGGACATTTAAGTGGGGTAGTACTTACACTTGGCCGTAATTGACACGCCTGCTTCCGAAAGGATGTTTACTACGGGGTAAAACAAAGCAAAAACAATAAATTGTGTTGTACAGAATGGTTAAACAACTAACGAATTTTTTTCCCCCGTAACTTACGAAATGTATCCGCAGTTGGACAACTTTGTATTATTTACAATCGTTGCTGTTTTTAGTGTCACTGCCTATGAAGCAACGCTGTTGACTTGCGTAACTGATGGGTTGTGCAAATTTTATTAATATAAATACGCTCATTGCCGTCCCTTACGGCTACCAAATGCAGCAAACACTTCATTGCTCGAATCACCACTCAAGAAAAAATGTTTGTGGCCTACACGTGTTTGTTAGTAATATCGTTACTACCTTCTTCTACTGAATCTTGCGTTACTGACGATAACATAGACTTTATCGTAGGTAAGTATTTGTAAAATATAAAATCGTGAATTATACACTTTAGGTAGCCATAACTGCCAATTAGTATTTTATTTTTTCGGGGTGGGATCCCTCAAAATACTCCCCACTCGTCGCGCAAGAATGAAGCAGGTGGTTACCGTAGTTTCAGATCTGTGGTAGATACGCCATATCTACCTGCACAGATCTGAAACCAAGGTAACACCTACTTTGAGTATTTTGAGGGACCCAACCCCGAAAAAACACCCGGGCAGTTTTATCATAGCAACAATGGGTTAATGGAAAGAAAAGTGTTAAAAAACTAATCTATAACCATGGTTTATAGAAAAGCATAGTTGTGAGAGGACTACGCTATAATTATGGTAACACTACTGGGGTGCTATGATCAAGGGCCACGGGCAGTCCTTATGTAAGCATCAACATGAACTTCCGTGTTAAACGTTAAACATTGAAACCCAATAGTTTCCCCAACCTCAACGGAATTCGCTATTTGGGGTCGTGTCAAACATAGTAACTGTAAGACTGCATTAAAAATGTTAATGACAACGATCGAACTTTAATAATAATTGTTTAAATAATTGCTTTCGCCTAGAGCTCGAAGCATTGAACCGATTTTCAACTTTATGACTTAAAAGTTAGGGATGAACAAATCCCAGGCCCTTTTGAACGTTATTTTTACCATGACTGCAATACTGTTGTTGTTGTTCTTGTAAAAAAACACGCTCTTATCTAGAGATCAAATCATTAAACTGATTTTCACTTAATTTATAGCCTAAAATGTAGGTATTAACAAGGAACAGGGACTTTTGAATGCTATTTTAATGTAACTGAAGTGTTGCTCTTGTTGTTATCCCGGTTGGTAAATTTAGCTCGGAAATAGAGATCGAACCAATGAGCTGATTTTATACTTTTAAGAGCCTAAAATGTAGGTATTAAGGAGGATCAGGACGTTTTGAACAGTGTTTTTTTTAATGGACTGAATTACCTCAAAAAGTGTTTATTTGAATTCATTTCAACAAAATTCTAGTTATTTAATTTGCCTGAAATACCTATTAAAAAACAGATATTACTATTAAAAAAAATACGCTTTGCAGTGTATAAAATGCAGACGTAACCCTTGAAAAAAGTAATGCTCTAAAGGAATAAATGCAAGAAAAGACAGGTAAGCCATGAGCGTCGCACTAATACGTGTAAAGGAAGTTCCAGCTATGTGTGTAAGCCTTAAAAGAAAACATCATGCTCTGTAGAAACAGATACCGTGCAAGGAAAAGACACGTAAGCCATAAGCGTCGCAATTTTACGCGTAAAAGAAGCCCCAGCTTGTTGGGGATGCTGGCGATTCTTTTGCCTATTAGTGCAACGCTCACGGCTTTTACGTGTCTTTCCATTAACTGTTTATTTAGAGCAATAATTATTTAAGGCTAACACAGCTGGAGCTTCTTTTTTTAAACGTATTAGTGCGCCGTTGATGGCGTACATGACTTTTTCTTGAATCTGTTCTTAAGAACACTAAGATTTTTTTTAAATTTTTACACTAAGGTAAACAGTCACCTGCAAACCACGGTCATAGCATAGGTTACTCACAAATATATATTTTCTTTTAAACGGTGGTTACCCAATACCCATGGTAAAACTGACCAACTTCACCACAGAGGTGAGAAACCACGGTAAAATCATAACACCATTTTTGCTAGGATAGATTTTTTTTCAGGCGTATGTGATGCTATTGTTGTGGTAGCAAAAGAGTTGTTACGCAACTATTTTAAAAAGCAACCTACACTTGCAAAGAATTTAATTTCTTAACTGTGATTAACCCAGTTGGAAACAGTACGAATAATTTAGGAGGAGTGTAGTTTATTTTTTTAGAATCACCCAGTCAGATCTCAGGTTCACGCTGTTTTCAAACCAAAGTTTTTTTTTTTTTTAATTTTTAAAAGTGTTTGTACGAAGTAATCTAACACTACAACTTTAATTAATATTAACGGAATATGTGGACTAGTCAGTTATTGTAAAACAACGCGAGAAAAATGTGGGAAGTCACCTTGGTAAGTAGTACGTCAATCCAAAGCGTTGCTAAGCAAAAGATTTAAAATTGCATGCACATTCCGAATCCGGAACAGGCAGCGTACCCATCAGCAAATTGTTTCAGCCAGGATTATAAAAAAGAGCATGATTTTGTTTGAAAAAAAAAAAAAAATCAAATTTATTTGCCTTAAATCGGATTTTTGTGATTTAAATCGATTTAAAAAAAAAGAGATTTTTTAATAAATAAAATGCTAATTAATTATATCTTTCGAAAAAATCAAAACAATACCACCCTATTCCAGTTAAAGTAACACATTAAAAAAACCTAGCCTATCTATTCAAGCAGATTACGTGTTATGTAGGTTAGGTTATCTGGACTTTGATACGAAACACTCAAGTCTGCCAACTTCTCAACTGCTATAAACAGACCTCCTTTAAATTGAATTTACATTTACAATCAAAAGAAGCCTACTTGACTTACTTATGCAATTTAATAAATAAAAAGAAGTAGTCGGTAAACCTGTAACGGGTGTACATGTACGGCAACGCAAACTACGGAGCGGCAG